>MUZC01000697.1:151476-225105 GCA_002072015.1 Radix auricularia | reverse complement strand
ATTTCGGCCTCGGACCTCCCCATGATAGGGAATTTTAACATTCTTTATTGCCAATTTTCGTCGGGAGCGTTTTCTCAAAAAATTTCCAAAGTTTCATACTTTTACCTATACGGGAAATAGGAGAATTAGTAATTTTCAATGTTAATATAGCTCATATAAGGTAAAACAACAACAAAAAAAAAACGTTTTTGGGGCACCGGCCCCCATGAGTGGGAAATTTAACAATTTATTTTTTCAAATTATCGTCGGGAGCATGTACTCAAAAATTTTTCCAAAGTTTCATTCTTCTACATACACGGGCAATAGGAGAATTAGTCATTTTCAATTTTTATAGAGCCCATATAAGAAAAAAAGTTTTTGGCCCCCCGGCCCAACATGAGCGAAATTTTTTTAAATTCTTTTTCGCCAAATTTCGTACTGAGAGGGTACCCAACAACTTCCCAAAGTTTCATGCTTCTACCTTTCAGGGGAAGTTGGAGAATCAGTGATGAGTGAGTGACTCAGTCAGTCAGGGCTTTGGCTTTTATTCGTATAGATGGAAGATTTTCTTTTTATTTCTTACATAAAAATGTAACAACTCCTGATTTATAGCTTTACAACACAAACTGCATTTTTCCTAATAGCTTTTTAAATCTCTTTTTTTTTTTTTTTTTTTTTAGGGTGCGGCAAATTTGGGTTCTGTCCCGGGCGGCACATATCCACGCTGCGCCTCTGTACTTGATTCAATATTTACATTACACGACTTGGTCATATATAAGATAAATAGTATGGGAGACATTGGACTCTTTCTCCGTTAAATGTATAAGGTATAAGTTTGGTAATTGTTATTACACCTGACACATTATATTGTAAACAAAGCAATAATAGAAACTAAGTCAAATACTGGCACATTGCGGTATTTTAGCTCGTGGATTGAGAGGGATGTGGTGGGATTATTTTCGAGCTAGAATGTATCCTCCTCTTTTTCTATTTGTTGTCCTTTTCAGATTTTATCCAATTCTAGTAGCTTTATTGGTGTTAAGGAAATTTACAAATTGATGATTTTTACTTATATCTCTTTTTGATGACAGCGATGAATTTCTCAAATAGTATAGCTTAACGGATTTCCCTCATGTTTAAGCTTTTAAAATATTTTGTCTAGTCGGTATAATTCTTAAATAAGTTGAAAGAAAAAGAAAATAGTTATCACTCCACTTCATATGGCTCTGCAGCTGAAGCACAACCAAAGCTTATTATTTATCGAGTCGTGGATGCTTTCCCCAGATTATGCGTGTCGAGTGTGTTTCATTGATCCCAGATTATGCGCCACGTGTTGACGTAGATCAAACTTAAAACACCAAACATTTGAGTCCAAACATGGGTTCCAACTATTTTGATCTTGCTTTGGTGTGATCTACTTCTGTGTAGAAACAGCCCCCATTAAAGATAAAATAAGTTTTAATATCATCTTCAGTTTAGATTAGTTGACGTGTTATTTACAGACATGAAATATCTTGGCCTCAACTTCATTGTTCGCCTGGTCAAGAGGAGCCTATATCTCATTTTTGTTAGTGCTTTCATTTACGCGTTAATATTTCTGATTTATTCAGACAATTGGAAGTCAGGTGTCGACCCAGCTTTGAGGCATTTCTCGTCCAATATTCGTCAACTGCTCTATAATGAATCATCTCCAAATGAGCTCTTACAGAGAAAAATTTCCCCACAAGGTAAGATCTGAGTAAATGAAATAACACGTCTTAGTTTAATTGATGATATAGGGATCTATACTAATAAAAGGTAAAGTCCTCATTGACTCAATCACTTATCACTAGTTCTCCAACTTCCCGTGTAGGTAAAAGCATGAAACTTTGGTTATTGTTTTGATTATTTGATGACATAACACAGTAGGTTGGTTATTTGAAACCATAACACCGTTGGTTATTTGAGACCATAACACCGTTGGTTATTTGAGACCATAACACCTTTGGTTATTTGAGATCATAACACAGTTGGTAATTTGAACCACAACACCTTTGGTTATTTAGGATAAAAAAAACGTTGGTTATTTGAGATCATAATACCTTTGGTTATTTGAGATCACAACACAATTGGTTACTTGAGACTATAAAACTGTTGCTAACTAAAGGCCTTAACATCGCTGTTTACTTGAGGCCATCAATTTGCTGGTTAGTTGACACAATTAGACATACTTGTTACATGCAGACTTGGCATTAAAAATAGATTTACAATTTAATGCTAAAATTAAAATAAATGGTTTGAACTATATTAAAGTTATACGTTAAAACAATTACTGAAAAATTGATAAACAGGAAATCTACATCAATTAAAGAATCGACGAAAGTGGTCAGTCAGATTTGGGGCTGTCCATAAATGACGTCACTCCCTGGGAGTGAAGGGATCACTCATTTGTGACGACGTGTGACGAGTGGGGGTGGGGTGTTTAAGAACTGAAACGTCACAGACCTCGCATCAAAATGCACGAATTTAAATGTAAGTTCCTCTTAAATATTTGAATGCTTGCAATTTATTTAATGGCGTTTTACATGGCTTCACTCGTGTTACGATCTTAGAGAGCAGCCTTACACTAAATAAATAACAAAATGACAAAAAGCGATTTAAAACATGCTCATTTGAAAAGGAATAAGAAATAGGGCTTTTATAGGGGAGCACTAAGTTTTGTGACGTCATATTAGAGGGGTCGAACTTTTTGTGACGACGTATGACGAGGTAGGGAGGGGATTAAAAATCGGCAAAATCACGTGACGATATTTCTGGACGGCTCCATAATTAAATCTGATCTTTTTAAAATTGCATTGTAAAAAATCCAGACTTATGTAGAAGAAATTCGATCAATATACCTACTAATACAAAGTACCAAAATAACCTATTAGTTGGTGTGTTTGTGAGATTACATATCTTTCAAGCGTAAACAAAACACATCACACTCACCAGCCTTTTTTAAGATATTAATGTTAGAGAAGATTCAGTCGAGAGTTTCTCAGATTTTTAATTCTTGCAGTCCGGTTGGGTCAGAACTAGGGCTGTTATCGATTAATTTTAATTTAATCGTTAACTTTTGAAAAATTAACGATTAATTAATCGATAATTCTTATTAAAGGTAAAATATTAAGTTCCTCTTTTTATCCCAAGGGGTTAAAAAAATTATTAATTTTTTCTAAATCCTCATAACCACTTTTTTTTTTACTATGTAATTTTCCTTCACATTTTGTGCCCATTTAAAGCATTTTTTTAAAATACCCATAACTTTAGTATTTAATTTTTAAAAATATGATATTGTTAGGAGATATATTTAAATATTAGTAGTTCAATATAATGTCAATGAATTTAAATTTTGTTATTGTTAATTAAGTTAAAAAAATACATAATAATAAAAAACAATGTTTAATTTTTTTAAACATCATTTTCCTTATAAAACAGCTTATTTTAAAATTAAAGTTAACCACTTTTTTTTTTAATGGAGAAGTTTGTAAGTAAAGTAAAATAAACTATTATTAATTATTAATAAATGATTATTAAAATGAAAATTGTTTTGAAAACGTTTTCTTTAATTTTAATCGTTATTTTATCGATTAAAATAATTTTAATCGATAAACTTTTTAGCGATAAATCGAGATATTAATCGTTAATTTCCGCAGCCCTAGTCAGAACGAGATGTTACAATTTTGTATTGTTTAACGGAAAGATGACGTCATTTCTTAACCAGGGTCCGTCCATAAATGACGTCACGCACCTAGGGAAGAGGGGGTCCCACTTTTGTGACGATGCGTGACGTGGGGGAGGGAGGGGGTTGAAGAAATGTGACGTCACATCGAAAGGGTAACTTTAAATAAAACTTCCAATGAAATATTTGGTCACTTAAAATTTATTTAATGACTTTTTTTTTTAATTCAATGCTTCTCAAAGTGCCGGTCGATAGGCTATCAGACGTCGGTGGGCGTAAGTTAACAAGACACGAAATTTAAATATAATTATAATTCTTAAGTTTGAGAATTCACAAGAGAAAATAGGAAATTGTAACCCTGCGTCGTTTGATGTTGACATCAAAGCTTTTGTGATGTAACCGCAGTTTCGTTCACTCGCGGCAGGAGTCTGCGAACTTTTTTTTCCGTTATTCCCCCCCCCCCCCCAAAACTGCTACTGGTGAGTTTTACCAACAGGACAAGTGTCTAAAAAGATCTTAATAGGATAATATGTTGATATTTTAAGTCAAAACGACACTGAATATCCATTTGGGGGTGGGGGTGGGGAGGGGAATCTATTTGATAAAAGTTTTAAGTTTGCTTTTTCGATTAGTTTTTGGTCAAACGCCTCTGGCCATTCTAAAAATAATAATAAATGTGTCCATTTAAAATTAGTCAAAAGTATTCACTAACTTTATTGAATGCATCAAATTCTCGACATCGCAATTCGAGAGGAGCACAAAACAACTTTCTTCTGAACTCAGTTTTTAAGGCATTTATTTTAAATTTGACAGAAAGGATACTTGATACAGTCAAGTCATGTTGATTAAGATTATTGTCACTTTTGTCAATATATATGAAAGTAGGTTGGATTTAGATGTCTTCCTATAGTACGTAAATAAGAAATCAGCATAGATAACAAATTTAACAAATGCATTTTCTGGAAGGAACCGGTTCAATAGTGGGCATATGTTCCAAGCGTAGACGTACACATGGCGTATTTGAATATATGTAGTGGAGTGCAGTTGATGTTATATGTCCCAAATGAGTCTGCATTACCCCCCAAAATTCCCTTTTGACACCAGATGTTATTTTTAAAAAGTATTATTTTAAAATAACTTTTTTTTTATAAACAAAGAAGTTACAAGTAATGATTTATAGTCAATGCTTAATTTGTATGCATTAAAATAAAATATAATCTATGGATGTTAAAACATTTTTTTTTATGAAGGCCGGTTAAAAAAGTTAAACGGTTTGTAAAAAACGGACCGTTTCAATATGATACCTAAATATTAAAATTATAAAAGTTTATATTAACGTTACTGTTAACCCAAAAGTAGCGGATTCTAGCAAATTTTCTATGCCCTCAATGATTGAGCATTACCCCCAAGAGTTCCCTTTTTACCCCAAATGAGATAATTTATTGGTGACATTATATTTACAACTGTTGTGTGACGTACGTGAAATCCTGAAGAAGAAAGAATTGAAAAAAAAAACACACAAAAAACAAACAAACTTGTGAGCTTCGAAGTTAAAAGTTATGATAATGTTGGATATTTTAATAATGTCATAGTGTTTTTCAGTCCTCAAATAACAAGAATTACTGTATTTTGCGACGCAAAGATGACACCCTACTTTCCTGCACAAATGTGGGGTTCATACAGAATGGGCCATTTTCCTCTTCCAGCGCATACCTAATAATTTTTAGAAAACATGAGATGTGATATCAATGTGATAATTTTAGATCAAATGCCTTTGATGTGCATTTACTTAGAAGGGAAACTGTCATTAGAAGATCGAATTCAATTTGAGGAATTGTCTTGTATCTATATATTCTAGGTCTATAAACAATGCAATGATTCTTGTAATATCAATAGTCACATTCGCGAGCTTAATCGCGAAGGTTAATCACATCAATGGTTTTTGACATTACCGCTGCATTGTTCGTTAGCTGTCTTGCTTGCCATGGCAACTAAACATTTTTTTTAAATGTAATATATAAAACAATCCGAATGCATACTTAATCTTATAGGGCTTTAAGCTGTGTAGGGGCTCATTATGCTATCAAATAAGTACAGGGAAAATCATGTCAAAACGGGAAAAGTATGCAATGGTACCTGGTGAAATGAAAAAATTCTTGCCGGTCGTCTGATACGAAAAAGTTTGAGAATCACTGGCTTACAATTTATTTAAAATCTTTTACATAGCTTCACTCATGCTACGATAATGCAATGTAGACCTACACTAAATAAATACTTAAATGACAAAAAAAATTATTTTAAACATTCTTATTTTTAAATAGAAACTATTTTTAGGGGGGGTCAAAGTTTTGTGACGTACTTTTTGAGGGGGGGTCGACGATTTTGTGACGACGCGTGACGTAGGGGGGAGGGGGTAAAAAATCGGCCAAAATCGCGTGACGTCATTTATGGACGGCCCCCTAGGCATATCGCTCATGTTAATCCTATTTATTTTACTTGATAATTTAAAGACAAAAAAAAAAAAAAGAAACCAACGTTTGTCAAGATCGTATAAAGCCTGAAGACTAAATTGCAAGAAAAAAAAACGTAAAAACCAAGTTTTTCACTATAAATCCTTTGTATACGAGACATAACTATTAAGGATGTTCATTATAATACGCAGGGCAAAACAATCCGAAAATACGAAATTCTAGTTATGTCTCGTAAAATGTGTTTAAAATAATGCGCACCGATCGTGAATATATTTTTTTAAAAGTACTGTCAAAGTCAATGTAATGCGCACCTTATTGCGCGACATGAAAGGTTGTTGAACATATTACGCACCACAAAACTCTATCTCAAAAAAAAAAAATCATGTTAAGCCTGGTCCCTATTAGAACTCAGGACGTGTTAGCGCATTTTCGTATTATGTATCAGTACTTATGTTAGATATCAGCATTATGTAGTTATCAGTAATTGTGTTTAGATTTTAGACATATTTTTATGAATTTTCTTGTGTAATGAATATACCTGACATTTTTTTAATTTAAAAGTCATTTCTTTACATTTTAAAATTTTTTATTTTCTCTTTAATATAACTACAAGTCACCACAAATGATGAAGTAAAACTCTCTAAACTTTTACACATATTTTAATGACGTCAACTAAAAAAAACACTAATTAATTCTTTTGCACGATTTCACACCACTCTTGAATGCTTGAAAAACTATGTATTCGACTTCCGGCAATGGCGCCCGTTCCTTGTGCCAGTGTTAACTCTCGATTCGCAAAGTTTTTTGGTAGTTTTAACGGGGTTTTTTAACGGATCGAGTAACTGAGTGTTGATGCACCAATGGCAGGTCAGGACATACAAAAAACATATATACATCATGGGTCTAGGACTTATGGATCCTGTGATCATGGTGATGACAGACAGACGGACAAAACGGGGGCAATAGCGATTTCGACATCTCGAAAATGCGCTAAAAAAGTAACATGATATAAAAAGATAAATAAAATAATTTACAAATTCAATAATTCAATTACTGTCCATTCGATCTATTTGAAATTTCGATACATAATTTTTATCATTGACATGAGCCAGCCTGCAAACTTTCACCTCGCTAGCTTACAAGAAAGTGGGTTAAAATCGATCCAAAGTTTTTTCGGCAAGGTCGGTCGGTCGGTCTCACGTCTCAGACACCACAAGTTTATATAAAGGATAAAATAACAAGCTTAACGTTTCTTTTAACTACTGATACAACAGCTGCCATCAGTACTAATAAGGCTAAGTACTTTGTTCATTGATAAATCTGGTGTGTGTGTGTGATATATGTATGTGATGTATATCTAATGAAATAAAATTATTTCATCATTTCTTAATAAAACAATTTTTTGGAAACTGCTGACAAAAACACCACTCAGTGGCTATACTGCGGTGAGAAGTATAGATCTACATGAAATTTTCAATTATGCAGCTGAAAGCTAAAAAACAAACCAAAAATTCTCAGTAGGATAAAAGTTAAGGAATTTAGTTTTAGAGGCATTGGGCAGCAACCGAGGGGTTGGTTAAGGAATAGTAAAGATAAAATAACCGAAGAAATATTGTTCATTAAAAAAACTTTTTAAAAAGAAAACAACACTAATTTTGCCAAAGAAACAAACAAACATACTCACATTGACTTCAATTGATTACCAGTAAAAATATATAGAATCTAGTGCTGAATATCAAGATTCAAATACCATGGGCATGATGAATAGCAGCTTAAAACTGAAGAAGGCAGTGAATGTAGAAATGACGTCAGTGCCTTGTGTTACTCGTAAAAAAAGATTCGAATTATAAATTACTTTAAAATTATGTAAGGTAAGTCTGAAATGTATTTTCCAAAGTAAAGTGGCTCGCGAAAGGGAACTGCTTGAAAATAATTAACTTACTTTTTTGTTGTCTTGGTGAATTTTTAAACGTTAAATTGGAAATGCAGTTAACAGTTTATGGTAAAGCATAGGCAAGTTATCACGCTTACATCTTTGAAAAACTAATTTATTAACTAGATTCAATGAGCCTAAGTTTAAGGCAGGGCGTGAAGAAAACACTGAATTAAAGCATGGTCCAACCAACAACTTTTAACAAGGGGACATTACCCCATTTGACGGTCCTCTTGGGGAGGGAAGGTTTATGCAGACTCATTAAAGGGAAAAGAGAATCGCTAGACTCCGCTCCTTTAGGAGTAAATTAGTCAAAATTAAATTTATATTTTAGGGAAGCAGGCAAACAAGTTCGATAACCCCGGTTTAGAGAGTTCTTCAAACGCCATGTTTCATCATCAGCTTTGCAGTGCCAAGTAAGTGGCGTAGCGCAGGGGGGGGGGAGGGACGAATGCCCCGGGCGGCACTTTGCCAAGGGCGGCAAATGCCTAGTAGTTTTTATATAGTTTCTAAAAATACAAAAGTTGTTTTAAAAAATTGAGTTTTTAATCGAAATAAAAGAAAATACAAATAAGAAATTAATAAAAGAATTAAAGGAACTATCATAAGACATGTGAACGTTTCAATTGCCAAAACTTTTGAAATTCTTCTGACACTAATGCTACTGTTCCGGAAAACCAGAACCTGATAGTACCATATAAATATCAATTTCAAAGATAAACGATTCGAATTCTCCAAGTGGCAAATTGTTTGTGGGGGGAGGCGGCAAATTCCTCTTTGTTAATTAGTTTCTAAAATAATTATATTTTAAAACGTTATGCTAAAGTTTAATAATATAAAAGAAAAGCAAATATAACATTTTTTAAAGGAAGAAACTATATTAAGATAAGTGGACGTTTCTAATGCTAAAAATTCATATTCTTTTATTTATTCAAAGACTTCTGATACTAAGCCACTGAGCTGAAAAACATTTTTACGGCCTCTTGTGCAATAAGAAAAAACATAAACTTCAATATTATTTTAAAAAATGAAGCATTTCTTTTTTTATTTCTAACATAAAAATGTGTTGTCCTCATTTCTTTTTTAATAAACACTATATTTTACTTTATAGCATTAAGATATTTTTCGGGAGGGTGTGGAGACGGCAAAATTGGGTTCTGCCCAGGGCGGCAAATAACCATGCTACGCCACTGTGCCAAGTTTGCTATCTGTGTCTAAAGTAACATGAACAGTCTGTATGTCCATTAAATGATCACTTCATGCAAATAAATTCAACCTTTCTTTATGTAGACAATTTGTATTTTGTACACGTACAAAACCAAATAACAACACATGTGTCAGTGTCTGTATCAACTAAACGTCAATTCATCAAGGTGATCTGTTTCAATAAACAACATCCAAATGCAGGTAACTTCATCTATATTTTTTTCTGGAGTTAGAAGGGTCCCCAGCAGCCTGGCCTGGCAGGGGACGACTGGCAGCCTCTGATTGCATAACGTGCGCTTCTCAACTTTTTCCCAATGCAATTTTTGAACTTTCTATATAGTTCTATGCTTTTAATCCAATATTGTTGGAAAACTTTTATAAAAACTATTTTATAATGTTTAAAATTTCTTCCATCAGGCGAGGTGTTTCCGCCGTTCGTTGACAGTCATGACGTCAATGGACCAGGTAAGAGATTTGTATGTACAGCAAAGGTGTCACTAAGGTTGGTGTTACCCCGGGTGGTAGCTCATGGTGTCACCCCCTCACGACTTGGCCCATAGAACTCTTCTGAGTCTTCCAGTGCCAAACAACTGGATCATACAGAAATCTACATTTGAGTTTTACACCTTGTGAGGGTGTCACCTGGTGCGTCCGCACCCCTCGCACCCCTTAATGACGCCACTGCTTAATGTAACTTACTAATTAGTCATGATGGGGACTAGTAAAATAGCACACAACGAAAAGAGCACAGATGAAGATTTGAGGCGATTTTTCTACTAGATGCTAATAATTCAAGATGGACTACCAACGAGGTGTATCGCGCTCTTATGTTTGCGCCCTTTGTCGTCGCTCTTTCATCGTGCGTTCTTTAATGACACGTGACAAGAAATTAGAGAATGAAAATGTTCCCAACATATGTTAGAAAATTTTTGAACGATTTTTAACTTTAAAACTTAAAGTCAATTATTATTAAAGAATTATTCAAGCCATATGAAGTATAACATTGCATTTAAAATTAAAATAATTCAAGAAAATTCTCACTATCTTTCCCTCATTTAACAAAGTTGAATAAAGGATTCACTTGCTTAACTTGACTGTGGCAAGAGATTGTAATTATGAATTGTAGATAAAATATTTGACTTTAACAGATTATATATGATATATAAGGATCAGAACAGACGTTTTACAACGTAAATAAATTTAAAAATATTTGTCCAAAGACGTTTAATACATAATTTGCCTCGTTAAACAATGGCGCAGATAATGCAAATATTTCCCACATACTAAAATTACTTGACAAAAATTTAATTCGAGAACTTTGCATTACACAAGTTTCATTTATTGTCCAGTGCATAAAGGCCAGAATTTTATACACCATTTTTTTACCTGCTGGTTTTTAAAACAGTTTGTTGGGTTGCTGTTATTTGGGAACTATCACGTGACTGCTATAAATAAAGATGCATGTTCACCAATGACATATTGTGTGTCGTCCCAACAGGAGAAAGGGGGGATGGCGTACACATCAACGAGAAGAACTTGACCGGAGAGGAGAATCGGCGATTAAGATTAGGATGGAGGCAACACAACTTAAACGAGTTGGTCAGTCAAAGAATCTCCATACATCGGAGTTTACGAAACTGTACAACGTTAGAGTGAGTTTAAAGATAAGTAACACAAGTCGTAGCTCTGTTTTCCTTACCAACATCAGATTTTTATGTGTACACAATAAAATTAGTAATGTTACCTTATGATTATACTCTGAAGAGTGTTGGCGAACCTATGGCAGGCAGGGCCTCAATCGCAGGCACGCGACAAAAATATTACTTCCTCTATCAAACCAGCTAGTCCAAACCCATATCATCGGTTTCATTGAAGTGTTTTCACTTTGCTATAATAAGTGGGTTTAAAATTGAATTTTTCGCACGCGGCCCCAAAAAAGATTCCCTATCAGTACTCTAGACTGAATGCTATAAGATCGTAGTTCAAATATGAAATTTAAAGCTCCCAATGGTATACGGTAACAGCCCGCTGTATGAATGGTCACGTCATAAAAGTACGCATCATTAATGGTGTATTTGGCGAGAGCAATTGTGGAGATCGTGATTGTTTACAGGAATGTCTTGTTATAATCATCCGGGTCAAAACTAATTTTTTTTTAAATACTTGATTTAATATTGAAATTAGGAACCAACCGAAAACCGTTCCGGACATTCGCCCCGGCCGGATATCGGTTTTTTTCGGAACTATTAGCCTCGGAAAATATTGCCCACGTAAACAGCCGAATGTCAAACATCTCAAAATACCTTTAAAAATACAATTTTGGTATTCGATAAATAATAATATTAGTATACTTATAAAATGTTAAAAATATAACACATGCAATCAAATTATAGAAATTAATAATTTGAAATTTGAAAAAATAAAGTTAATAAACTTATTTTCTACGACAATTTCGTGTTTACTTCGAGCTAATAGAGCCATGCCGCCATATTTAAAATTTAAAATGTTTAAGTGACGAATAAAATAATAAAATAAATTCAAATTAAAGTAAATGCATTAACTAAAATTAGGAGCGGCTAGCAGTTACAAAGGAAATAAGTAAGATATTAACAAAGGAAACCAAATTTACTATAATATATAATAAATTTAATGTTTGAAATTTTAAGAAATTAATACTCCCATCTTCTGGCCATTATTATAATATCATTGCACTTTGCATGAAGAGTGTACACGGTGGTAAAGTAAACAATAAAAAAAATACAGTCAATAATTTTAAAAACCAAATTCAATGCCTGAAATTAAATTGAATTTGTAGAAAAAGTGAAAGCTAAATACAAGATGGTTATGATTTTACGGAATATAGCAACCGCTAATAGTTTTAAAAACCGAAATTAATTCTAATTTCCTATTTTCGTTTAACAACCCTACTACTACTATTCTGATTAGTACCCGGATCCGGCAAATAGTACATCGAACTATTTGGATTTGGTACCCGGTAGAAAATGTCTTCACGGTTGGAGCCTAATTTTAACTTTTTATTTAAAGGCTTCAAGTTCAACATTAAATATAAAACAATTCAATGAAAAAATATCTTATAATTTGTAATTTGCGATTTTGCTCAGAGTGCTGTCCATAAAGTACGTCACGCTATTTTTAAACATTTTTAACTCCCCCCCCCCTGTCACAAACTGTCACGAATCTCGGACCCTCCCCCTCCCTTAAAGTACTTCACACTTTCAAGCAAAAAAAATAATTTATGAACACAATAATTAAAATAATATATAAAACACCGTGACGTCACACATTGCCGGACCCCCCTCCCTCTGTCACCAAGTGTCACATTTTCTTACACCCTCTCCACCTCTTGAGCGTGACGTACTATATTGACCGCCCCAGAGTGTTTTTAAACATTATTTCATTTTTAATATTATAGTCACATATTTCTTATGATAAATTCTATGATTTTATCATTTAACTTTTTAACGCAATTTCACTTGGAAAAATTGCGTTTATATATTCGGAATGCCTGTCAAGCTTGATCCTGCAATTCCTCCTGAACCATACCAGATAGAGGGTTCGGGTCTTTTGCAAATATGCTAAGGAGGTCCCAAGGATGTGCAACGGCCAAAAAAAAAAAATACCGAAAAAGTTTACTGGATTTCTTGGAAAATAAAAAAATAAATAAATAATGTTAGTATTTCTCGCCAACCATAACATCTATTGTATTGAAACTAACGTCAAACAAAAGCTATCAATTTTTAGAAAAATGTCGGAGTAGGAATTTTTGAAAAATCTCTTTTCGTTCTACTCCCGTAATTTTAGAAGCAATTTTTTTAAAGCAATGGCTTTGTTTAATTTCAAAATTATTTATTTAAAATGACTTTTAATGTAATCTAGAATGAAAGTTAATGGGGCTTTCCCGCTTTGTGAATTCTTATTTTAGATTGTTGCGTGGTGCGCATTATATTGACACATTCTTGGTGTGCTCTAGCATGAGGGGATATGACTTTGTATTTTGTTTACTTTCAGAATGACTCCTTTGAGATGAATTTTAATGTAATCAATAATGATTTCACTGGGGAAAAGAAGGATTTTTTAATTTTTTTTGGAAATTGCGTTTAAATACTCATTCGAGATTTTATTACTTGTTTTTATCTTATGGGCCTCTCTGTTCCTTTAGTAATGGTAAAATGGGATTTTTTTTTAAATGGAAAGAAATGTTTTATATCGTCCTGCTTAATTAACTTGTTTGAACATAATCTTAATTATATTCTTAATCGTATGCTAGTTACATGTATATTATATTATCTCAATTTAAAGTCTAATTTACACGATCTTATCATAGATAAATGTATTATTCAATATCTTATCCTAGTTGACATGTGTATGATCGTATTCGTATCACCATAGTTTTAGTTATCTCATCTTTATAGTATCTTTTCTTTATAGTTTTAGGTATTGGATCTTTATATTTGTAGTTGTCCTATTATTGTCTTATCTCAGTTAAGCTTCCCATCACTTGATCTTTCCTTGTTTTACTTTAAATTATGATACAATTATTGAACACAGATGTCAGCAACTTCTGGAAACCTTCAATGGTACACTGGATGAAGTGAGCGTCATTATAATTTACCACAATGAACCTTGGTCCACTCTCCTGAGATCTGTGCACAGCATTCTCTCTCGTACACCTGATCGTCTGCTCCGAGAGGTCATACTCGCGGACGATAACTCCACAGAAGGTGTGTGTGGGGGGGTAGCCATGGGAAAATTATTATAACGTTTTAAAAACTCAAAAGTTCAGTCATTTAAAAGAAAGTATTCAAATATTAACTGAATGTTCGAATGAGCAATAACCTAACAGGACCGGACATAGCCCTTGAACCACTCCGTGCAAAAGTAAAAAAATTACGCCCCTATATAATTACAATGGAAGAATTCTAAACAAGGGTAAAAGGCTTTTAAAAATATTTTTAACAAACGTAAAAAATCAACAACAAAATAACAACATGTAACAATACTGTAACTTCGTAATTAACAAAAATACCGATTATAAACTTTTCCTTAAATGCTTTATTTAAAAAAGAAACAATTAATATGAGTATTTCAGACAATTTCTCACGAATTTTCAGAATTACTTCATCAATTTACAAACATCTAAGCAGTTGTTAAGTTCATACTCCAATGCAAATATAGCGAGGTCTGACAATCTTGTTTGGGATGTCAAATAGTTCTTGATTAGTTTTAGTTTTGAAAAAACTACGTTCCCCGGATGCAATACTTATTGAAAGAGTTAGAACGATTCTTAAAGCAATGCTCAAGTTTGGAGCATAATTCATTTTTCTTATGAATTTCAAAACTTCCAAAGGCACTAAATCTTTTTGCAATAGAGAACACACCACTGATTTTTCAACCCATTAGAACCCTTTCCCGTGATCAAATCGTGCTGAAATTTAGCAGGCAGACTGTAGAAGTTTTTTTTTACTATAAATCCTTTTTATATTTGAGACATAAATAGAAAACAATATGTTTGTATTGTCGTTCGATGCGTATTATACTGAACATTCTTTTAGTTATCTCTCGTATATAAAGATTAAAGGATTTCTAGTGAAAAAAAACT
Source organism: Radix auricularia (assembly GCA_002072015.1). Classification (NCBI taxonomy): domain Eukaryota; kingdom Metazoa; phylum Mollusca; class Gastropoda; family Lymnaeidae; genus Radix; species Radix auricularia. Next base: position 210,193 of record MUZC01000697.1, on the reverse strand, counting down.
TGTTTTTTTAACGGGTTTTTTTTTATTACCGTTCTTGTCTCAGTGACCTAGGACGCACAACACGTTAATGTAGCTCATTGGTTCCCAAACTTTTTTTACCAGCGGACCCCTTTTATAGTCAAGACTTGCCCACGGACCCCCAAGTGAAAAAGCTACATAAATGTATAGTATACAAATTTACTTATTAAAAAACAATTTTTTTTTTTTGAAGAATCATTTATTTGAATTTAACTTTTGTTAAATTTATGTTCTTAAATTAATGACTTGGATGAACTTATAAGATTTTTATAATTTTATGAGTGTACTTATGTCCGGCTCAAAGTTTGTGAGTAGCTAACGCAAATCGCCACGAGTACTAATGTCAAGCCAGTTTCTTTTGTTCCTGATGAGGTTCAAAAATGCAATGAATCCACGTTATACCAAATAGGAAGACGGGTAAGCAGTCAACAACATTTGTACAATAACCAACAATGCAGGATATAAATTGGGATATTTTTTTTGTAACTAGAATTTGTGGTATCCTTGTTCAAACATTTGTTCCTCGTTTGTGGATAATTCAATATCAACAAGGTGCACCTGTATTAGTCTGGATTCATCTATGTCTGTTATCTTAGTTTGTCCCCGAACAAAAGGGTTAAACACCCAGTCGGAAATATCCAAGTGAAGAATGTTTTCAAATCTTTGGTTTAGGTCTGCATGAAGAGCCGTTAAGTGTTGACAGAAGACAAGGAAGTCTTCATCTTTATTTTGCAATTTTGAGAGATTTTGAATCTGAGAACATTCTCATCTCCCGAATTTTTGTTTAACAGAAAATGTTTTGCAACAAACATGGATATTGCGCTTTTAGTTTTGATTAAATTTAATTGGTCACCTTGTAGTTTCAAATTAGTTTCGTTAAATTTGGCAAACAAATCTGTCATAAAGGCTATGTCATTTTTTTAAGTTAATTAAATTTTAATCTTTGCCTTCCAGGAATTCCAGCACTGAATCAAAGAGAGCATAAAATCGATTTAAACATGCACTTTTAGATAACCAACGTACTTCTGTTTTAATGAGTAAACAATAATAGTTCTTCATCATTTTCCATCAAGGTTTAGGAAAAAATATCTCATTGCAGACATTCCTTTTGATTTTACTAACTGCTCTAATGACATAATCTAGTGATCCATTCAAACGTTCACTAATATTTTTGCAACTAAATAATGTCGATGAATGACACACTGCTCTGAACATTGAACATACATTGTGGTACAGCTTGTTTTAAGTAAATTTAAGCATACCAGAAAGCCTCGGTATCTTCCTAACATTGCCGGAGCTGCGTCAGTAACAAAAGAAATGATAGTAGTCAAAATTAATTCAACACTGTACTGTCTATATTTTTTTTATTCTGATCACTTATCTGTTAAAAAGGGCACAACATTATAAGAAAAATTGTATTTAAAATGTTTTATTTGAAATTGTTAATTAACTTTTATTAAATTTTTCAATGGAATGCTGAATTTAAAACCCTTTAGAATTATTTGACGTAAGACGTAAGGATACAATTCTATTTATTTTATTTTTAAAANATTTTTTTTTCAAAATTAATCTTAATTAAGGTATTACTATTTTGAAAATGTTAAACATATTGTTTTCAAAAGATATAAATTGTTTTCAAATATTAGTACATACTTATACTTACGTCCAAATGTAATCTATCTGAATAATCAATACAAAATTCAAATATATCAAACCTTCCAACGAACAATATTAAACTTCTTTTAGCCTTAGATTGGGATTTTTTTTTATACATTTCATATCGGTATTACATAACAATAAATTGTCGATTACATGTACGACTCGACTTTATATTGTAGGAAAGTTATGCAAGTAGAAGCATAATTGCGTTGCTGTATAAAACTATTTTCAGTAGTATGTCTCACACTGAGCAATCTTAAACTTTGAAAAGGGGGGGGGGCAGCGCTTGATATTTCTATGTTTCAATTTATTATGGTTCTAAGGAAATTTTATATGTTAATTATATTTTTAAAATTCAATATTATTTTGCAAACTCTCTAAATATGTTTTTGATCGAATTTTGAATAAAAGGACTGTTTTGCTGACTCCATTCTAGTATTTAGGATCGTCCAATCATAACAAATGTGGTATCAATGGAAAGCTGGATTCTTCCTGCATTAGATAAATACGACTTATCGACACGTCAAAATTCACCCAACCCTGCAAGCATCGTCATTTTCGTTAAAATATTGTATTTTTATAACCTACATATAGGGTCTCCGCCTTTCTCACGCACCAAACTTGACATACCTTTCAATTAACCAAGCATTTTTATAGGTTACAGCTGTGGAAATATCGTAGCTTTTTTCTTCTTTTTTGTAGGTCAAACAAAATTATTTTTACTCAGGATCTAAAAATCGCTACTAAAGTATTCATTTTCTTTATTTTGATTTCCGTAATATTTTTTTTTTAAAACACATAATTTTATTATTTTCATACTAAACCTTCCGCGGACCCCCTGACGTTGTTCAGAGACCCCCAAATCAATTTTAAGTTTCCACGGACCCCCTGGAAGGTACCGCGGACCCCTGGGGGTCCGTAGGGACCACTTTGGGAACCACTGAATGTAGCTCATAGCACACCGGAAGACAATACAGGTTCAGATATATTTATTATTATTAACAAGGAAGTTTATTAAAAGTAACCCCACAGTCTCCGTTATAAAAAAAAAAATCGAAAATTTATTTTATTGCTTTGCATTTCAATGAGCCAGTTTTTTTTAATTCAGTCAAGACCTAAAGAGTTAAACTTAAACCCGTTGGTGCTGTACGCCGGTTAGAGTCGTAAAATTGTTTGACAGTGGGGACAGGTACAGGGGCGCCAAAATGAGGCTATTATAACGTTAAATCATAGTGACATCTCTTAATTAGGAAGGGTAAGGAGCACCAATTTTATAGTTTTTTAAAATGTTTGTCCCATCGCACAAAATATCCTAGCTACACCAGTGGCACCGGAGACGAACGGTATAACCACACATTATAAAGCTCACTGCGATCCGGGTTTAAATCGATTTTTGCTTTATAATATAATATTTATTTTTGGTATATTGTTGAAAGGAATTTATTGAAATATATTTTTTAAAGCATTTATGGACTTAATTTTGGGACTTGTTTATTAAACTTAATTTATTTTTGCTAATGTTCTTCTGCAGGCTCCCTAAAATGAATTTTGCGCCCCTATCTTTTTTTACTCCGCGCATGTGCACGGAAAGACGGCCCTGAACCTATTCAGTTTAGCATTATACATGATAAGTTGTTTTCTATCAAAATCAATATTACAGAATACCTTGGAGCCCCACTCGACAAATACTTCAGCAGATTTCCCAAAGTAAAAATAGTTCGATCTGAGAAGAAGATTGGTTTGATCAAAGCAAGACTTCTGGGATTTGAGGCGTCCACGGCCCCTGTGGTCGTGTTTTTCGATGCTCATATCGAGTGTTTCCCAGGTACTGAAGATTTAGGTCACGTTTTTAACTGTAAAGTATAATATTCATTCATGTCGAGTAAGTTTCTTTTGGTTGCTCAAATCACGTCTTTTCTCGTGGAAACCGTAAAATCTTAGGGTAGAAATTTGTTGGAGAGTATGCTCTCGTTGAATTCGAACTTAATATCTCTGATAGAGAGTAAGAACTGCATGCACCCAATGACACCGTTCAAAAAGACTTTTGCAAATGTTTTTCTACCAAGTGATACGTGTCTTGTAACATTCTCATTAAGGATCGCGCTAATTTCATCTGTTAAGTCTCAGTAAGAGTGCATCATTTAGATTTGTTCCACATTTTTTTAAACCGACTTGTCCTAACACTTACCGAAGCCGGGCACTCGCGGGCCATGCTATGACGCAAATACTAACACGTTATTGGGGGCAAGTGAAACCACCGGTACGCTTGTGTGATGTCAACACTTGGAATTAAAGTTGACGTCCAGTGACATTAATGACATCTAGAATAGTCTGCTTATGGATAAGTAGGATGTTTTGTTGTTTTTTTGCTATTTAATCAATACCTATCTAAACAGTGGATTTATTATTTTGTTTAGAAGAGAAATTAAACAGACGTTTGTTTGATAAGTTTTTTGATCATGGGACCTGGGGCGGGGGGCATGTTTATTTAAGATTGATAAGCTTCGTGTAGGTAGATTGGTGTTTTATTAGATGTACAAAAAATTAAAGAGAAAGGGGGGGAAAAAATCAGTTGTTGAACAGACCACTGACTTGATTGTTCCGCGGTCACAATACTATTACAAATACTTTTCTATTTACTTTGTCTCATTGACTTGAAGAACACTTTTAAAACAGCTAAATGTATTTCCTCAGGTTGGTTAGAACCAATGCTGATAAGAATAGCACAGAACAGACAGTCAGTGGTGTATCCCGTAGTCGAAGTCATCAGTGATAACACTTTTCAAGTAGGATGCAATACGGACCCAAACTTTTATGGATCTTTTAATTTAAGGACTTTGTTCTTTGAGTGGGACAGCATACCACAGAGAGAACTGAATAGAAGACAAGACAAAACCCAACCTTATAGGTAAGTGAACAATTATCAGACATGCAGATGAAAGGACAAATCGCAAACTTTTAGATGAGTTAAAAATGTCTACTATACCGGTGAGTGCGTATATCTCAAACGGAGAGATGCGTGGACTAATCTCAAACATACAGATTAGTGAACACATCACATCTATACTATAATGTTAATTGACAAATTTAAACTATACAAGTCAGACTTATTTTCTTGTTTGTTGATTATCACAAGAAAATTAATTTTCCTACGACATTCATTCTGTGTCGAAACTGTCATGGCTTTGTTAAACTCAGGGTGACATCGAGTAACTAACCTGATTTATTTAGCGACGATAGAAAATAGAGTCCGCATTATTGATTTCCTCAAGTCAAATGCGCTAACGCGCTATGTGTTGTATGTAATCCCATCATACAAAACTGAGCTGTTTGAAGGGGAAAAAATAATTTAATTCGAGTTATGTAGCATCTGGTCGCAAAATAATCTATAACTATGACTTGCTAGAGAAACTCCTCTCAGCGTGTATACTAACAGGTCTGACTTTAACAGCTCGACTACTCCGTATTACCAATGACGGCGTCACAGATGCTTAATTTTAAAAAACGATACTTGAGTCTGTTACACGACCGCAGCGGCGAGAGCTTCTTCATCTGTTGTGAGGAGACGTTTCTCTTAAAGCCCCGGCTAATACCTTCGACACCAGCACCATCTTTTGGACAATTAGAACATTGTCTCGGCATAGTACTCTCCTCTCACCCTGGCGTCTGTGGCGTGTACCTTGTCAGACTGCTCCATCTGCTGGGTACTTCCAAATAACATGGTCTAAGTGCAGGGTACTTCTACCGCACCCTGGTCTCCAGCACTAATCACGTGAAGGGCACGCAGAAAGCGGCTGCTGTCCTGTTTCAGTTGTCAGAAGATAATGTCAGCAGTTTGGGTCCATGGTGTCATCTAGCAGACTATAACTTGAGTGATAGTATTATTAGTATCAAATTACGTACATTCGCACAAGCTGCATGAGACTGAATCAACCGAGGAAATTGTTGCGATAGTCATAGAAAAATAATTAAACTAAAGAACAAGATGAAAATACAAGTATAAGAAAGCAATAAAAATTTAAGTTGGGATTGATTTCACAATCTGTAAACATATTAAACAGTTCTGGAACCTGACACATAACTAAAAACTAGCATCACTGAAAATAGACTTTGATTTAATACTATTAATAGATTACATTTGGATGATGTTAATGTTATTTACCGGTAATTGTGAGACATTTTTTTTCTCGACAGATCCCCCACAATGCCAGGTGGAATATTTGCCATTAGCCGTGATTTTTTCAAACAGTTAGGAACTTATGACCCGGAAATGAATTACTGGGGTGGTGAAAACATTGAGATTTCTTTCAAGGTACTTTTTACATTAGTGATTGTTTCCATCTCTGTATAAGGTCTTCAACAAAGAAGATGTTTCTAAAAGTTTAAGCTCTGGTTAAAGTTTACTTCTACAATTCACATATTATAGGCGATTGGTCATCAAACCATTTAAAGATGTCATGAGAAATTTATATAATTTAACATAACCGTCAACGGCTACAAAATCAACACAGTGAGCCGCTTTACTTATCTTGGCAGCGCACTGTCTCAGAAGGCCGATATTGATGACGAGGTGAACGCGAGAATTTCCAAGGCCAGCGCAGCATTTGGCAGATTGCATGACAGTGTCTGAAACAGAAGAGGAATCAGCACCCAAACAAAACTAAAAATATACAGAGCTGTAGTGCTCCCCACCTTGCTATATGCATGTGAAATTTGGACCGAATACCAACGCTAAGCGAGGTTGCTGAACCTGAAAAGAAAGTTTCTCAATGTAAAATGGCAGGAAAAATTTCCAACATTCACACTAGCCTCATGCAGGGCGAACTCCGCCTGGCGGGGCATGTAGTGCGCAATCCCGATCATCGCCTCCCCAAGAGGCTCTTCTATGGTTGTCTCACTGCACGGCATAGAGAACACGGAGGTCCATGCAAGCGATACAAGGAGGCACTCAAAACCGCTCTAAGGGCCTATGACATTAAACACGACTCCTGGGAAGCAGCAGCCAGTAACCAAGCCCACTGGCGCTCTATGATACTGAATGGGAGATGTCTGTGAGGCTTATAGACAACAGGCTGCCAAAACAAAACGTCAAGCCAGGAAGGACCGTATTGGAAACCCTCCTGAAGGGTTCCTTCCCATCCATCACATTTCCGACATGCGGATGCCTATTTCGTGCCAAAATAGGGCTGATAAGCAGCCAGAGAACACACATCTCAGCCTAGCACATGCCAAGCACAAATATGATGGACTACGACGGACAAACACCAACAACAATAAATTATAAAATTTTCTCAATGCTTAATTATTCTAAAATTACTTTTAAAAACGAGCGTAAATATCATTATTTTTTTAATCACATACACAAGCAAAATAAATCACACAGGCACAAGAAAATGCATGGCAATCTAAACACGTTTTTTTAAGGTGGGAGCCATGTTTCTCTTAGTTTTTTTGGAATTAGGCACGATCACAAAAGAGTATATTAATGGGACGCCAGTGAGTGCCAAAGCGCAATAGCCTCGCTACATTGTGTGCTCACTCTTGCATTCAGACTGCTTTAGGTCCCCAGCCACCAGGGATTCCCCAGTGCTTTAGCTAGTATTTGAAGTATGATATGAGATTGCCAATATGGGGCCGTCACTAGGGTTGGTGTCACCCAGCGCGGTAGCTCATGGTGTCACTCAGCGCGGTAGTTCATGGTGTCACCTAGCGCTGTAGCTCATGGCGTCACCCAGCGCGGTAGCTCATGGTGTCACCCAGCGCGGTAGCTCATGGTGTCACCCAGCGCGGTAGCTCATGGTGTCAACCAGCGCGGTAGCTCATGGTGTCTCCCAGCGCGGTACCTCATGGTGTCAACCAGCGCGGTAGCTCATGGTGTCACCCAGCGCTGTAGCTCATGGTGTCACCCAGCGCGGTAGCTCATGGTGTCACCCAGCGTGGTAGCTCATGGTGTCACCCCCTCACGCATTACTCCATAGATCTCCTTCAAGTCTGCCAATGCCGAATAATGGGAGCATACAGAATTCTAAACTCTGGTGTCACCCCTTGTCATGGTGTCACTCAGTGCTGTCCGCACCCTTTAGTGACGTCTTTGTCCGTTATTAGCTGATTTCGATGCCACAATTTAGCTGCATTTGAATGTTATTTATGTATTTAAGTGCAATTAAATTTTTTCAATCGAGAACAATTTGGTAAATGTTATCAACAAAATTTGGACGAATCTAGATTCACCCTTCCTGATGTCCATGAACACGTATATGATCACCTGTAGCACAAACAAGGTCTAGGTAAAACATGACATATCATTCTCCTTGAACTGTTTCTTTCAGACATGGATGTGTGGAGGTCAGTTGTTGTTGGACACGTGCTCACATGTTGGTCACGTGTTTCGAACATACATGCCCGCCAAGGGAAGCTTCTATGATGTGACGAGAAATTCTCTTCGAGTGGCCGAGGTTTGGATGGACGACTACAAAAATTATTTTTATGAGAGTCTCGGCTACAACTTGGTGTGTACCATTTCATTATTCGTTCCATAGGATGGTGTGCATTTGTTGCTTAAATGTGGGCATTGTTAGAGCATTGGTTATAATAAGGTGTTATGTGGACTATATTGACTATAACTTGATGTTATCTCGATTTTAGAGTTTGACAGTAACCTGGTTTCAGATTTTGGCTATAATTGGGTGTATAACTTATATTAAATCTTTGACCAGAAAGTTTTGACTATAATTTGCTTAAATAACACTCTTGATTTAAATATTTAAATAATTGTAACCATTTTTAATAATTACACATTCCATCCTGAAGCAGCTTCAGAAATTTAGAGATATAAAAGTTATTTTTAAAAAAACAACCCGTAAAAACAAAGTTTTTGACTATAACCCCCGTATATGTGAGACAGAGCTAAAGGTTTTGATGATGCTCAAACGTGTACAGTCTTAACGTGACTGAACGCCAAAATGCTGTAAAATGGGGACAGGTGGGGTGTCCACCGATGGTTGGACTGAACTCCAGCAAACACGTGGATGTCAACAACAACAGACGCTACCATACAATTACATAGAGAAAAACTAAAAGTACATTACTTTTATAGCGGTACTTTCGATCGATCTGATATTTTGATGCAATTTATTGTTAGATGACACAAGTCTATGTGCAAAATGTGAGCTTGATAACACCACGGGAAATGGGTAATTATTTACTTTTGTTTTTGCGCCGTACGGACATATACCGGATAGGTTGTTGCCAGTGAATTTTATCTTCAAAACAATTACGAAACTTTTTCTTTAAATAGCATACACATTTTTTAACATGTGATTTCCAAAAAATCTACTGAGATATTGTTAACTAAATGAATTACTTTATATTTCTTTTTAAATTTTATTTCTATCTGCTTAAAAATAGTTGGACTTTGGAAACGTAACAGCTCGAAAGGTTTTACGTGACAATCTCAAATGTCACAGCTTTGAGTGGTTTGTGAGGAACATCATTCCAGAAATGTTTATACCACATAATTTTCAATATGTGGGCGAGGTGAGTTGACCCATTTAATTCATGTTATATCTAAAGCCACATAAAAGTCAAAGAATGTTAATTTCCATATAATGCTATAGATTCGGCCATTTAAAATAATATGTTTTGAGAAAATATTGGAATATTTTATACACATCTAGCAGACCAGTCGAGCGTTACCACTATCTCAGTAAAGATGATAAATTTAAAGAAACCAATGAGTAATTTTATATAGCTCATAAAAGTTAAACAAAAAAAGAACACCAAAATTAAGGCCCAAGATACCATTCAGTGCAAGATATAAAGTAAACAACACCTGTTCATTTCAATGTATATAATAATGGATACATTTGTCATTATTTGACAAGATCGTTAAGAATTGAATGGGGGGAAAATCTTAAACGTTTTATTTTTTAAAGACATTTTTGGCCCCCAGCCCCATTAGGAGTTCAGTGCCCTATAGTATTTTAAAATAAGCTATCAAGTTGTTTTACACAAAGTTTGGTTAAGACCCATCAATTTGCCCAGTAGCTAACGCTCATACTAATTTTTATATAGCTCAAATAAGCATAAAATTACATTATGGGCCCCCAGCGCTCTATGAGTGTTAAATTTTGAAGAAAAAAAAGTTCCCAGTTTCCATACCGGAGAGTACTCAATAGTCTCCAAAAGTTTAATGACGATCAGTTGAATGGTTTAGTCAGCTACGCACACACGCAAGCGCGCGCGCGCACACACACACACACACACTTTCATTTTTACAGATATAGATTTTCATTCATCATCTAGAAGGCCATGCTCCATTTTTACGTACTGAAATCTCTTCCTAAAACTATCGCCCAAATACTATCAACAATACATACCATTTCATTTTAACTCATTTCCTCTCTTTTCTGACTCATGCCCTTCATATCTTACTGAACTTTTGTCAGTCTACTCACCAAGTAGTCAGCTACGCTCTTCTGCAGATACACGCATTCTCTGTGTTCCTAAGACAAGAACTAAAACATTTGGCGAAAGGTCATTCTCTTTTTGTGCAGCCAAACAATGGAATTCTCTTCCATTACACATCCGTAGTATTTCAACTGCTAAGTCCTTCAAGACTGCACTTAAGACACATCTTTTTAAAATTTATTTTCAAAATTAATGAAACAACATTTCTTTAAATGATTATCGTAGCTGATGTATAACGTATTGTCATTTATGTAGTTAGTATAATATGAATGTTACTTTTATTAATATATGTATTGTTATTTCCATGTAAAGCGCTGTGAGCCTGGCTCCTTGCTGGGATACAGCGCTATATAAATTATCATTTTATTATTATTATTATTATTAAACCTAAAAGGTAAAATTTGTCACTTTATTTGTACCACCTGGCACATAAAGTATGTTACTTTTCCAATTATTTTCTTGCATCTTTCAGATTAGAAGCAGCGCTTTTCCAAAATGTGTGGACAGGGGAAATAGTTTAGATGTTCGCCCCAAACTGAACACTTGTCAAGAAAGGTCATCCCAGATGTGGTATTTACAAGGTCAAGGACATTTCTTTGACGGAAAATTATTTGTTTGCGGCAGTAATGGAATCATCACTCTGGAGAAACAAAAGTGCATTAACGGAGAACAATGGCACTACAAACAGGTGGGTAGTGGCACAATAAACAGGCGGGTAGTTTGCACGATAAATAGGTGGGTAGTGGCACTTTAAGCTATTGGGGCAGGGAGGCATTATTTTGTATAAGGTTTATCTGTGATATGAATGTTTTGGAAAACGTATATATAAACAATATAACCGCCCAAGTAACTGTCTCCGTAACGCTGAGGGACAGAGTACAACAGTTCATAGCAGTTTTAAAAAGCGTGTGGTGTTTCTCGCTGTAAAATATTGTATGACGTCAATGTTTGAATTTATATTTTAATTTTGGAAAATGGAAGAATCTAAAAAAAAATAATAAGAATAAAAAAGAGGACTTGAGCATTTATAATTATATGATACTGTGTGTACATTTCTGGAAGTTTAATATTTCGTATTTATCAAACAAGGATAAGTTGCTTGGACTTTTGAAAAAAAGTTGGGGACCGTAGGCGCCCTACTCCCTAATAAGTCAATACTAATGTAAGATAATAAATTATCTAGATAATAAAATTAGCTTTACTTTTTCTTCTTTAAACAACTTGTGGGGGTCCTCTTAGTATAATTGTCAATTTGTTTTTTTTTTTTGTTTTTTAATTTTTAATTCAAGCTAATTTCAAAGGATCCTGACTTCAGTAAAAAGAAGTATAAAAGTAAACTATGCTACTTAAAGTTCGATAATGTAAATATAAAATTTATATACTAAAGTTAGCCACATAAAAATGTAAAACTTTTTTGAAAAAATTAAACGAAAATTAAAAACAGGATTTTTTTTTAAAGATGTGAATTATCTCCTACTTTTTATGCGTTTTCGCCTAACTTTACTAGTTTGTGTGTGTGTGTGTGTGTGTGTGTGTGTGTGCGCGTGCGTGCGTGCGTGCGTGCGTGCGTGTGTATCTGTAAGTGTGAGTGAATAAGTGAGTGAGTGAGTGTGTGAGCTAGTGATTGAGTGATGTTTAAGGGCAAATATCTTTTCATCTCAGATGTTTTTATTTCCCTTGGTGATATTCGAGTGCTGTTATAATTTTTTTAAAACACAATTTCCCATAGAATAAAGGGCTCGGGTCTTTTGCAAATATGTTAAGGAGGTCCCAAGGATGTGCAATGACCAAAAATTACCGAAAAAGGTTACCCGAAAAATATCAGTATTTTGTCTATTTCTCGCCAACAAATAATAACTATAGGGTTGGAAAAAAACCCAAACGATAGCAAATAATATTTAGAACAATATTGGAGAAGGAATTTTTGAAAAATGTATTTTCGTTCGACTCCCGTAATTTTAGTAGTACTAGTAATTTTTTGAAAACAATCGTTCCGTTTAGTTTCAAAATTATTGATTTGAAATTATTTTTAATGTAATCTAGAATAATATAATGGGGTTTTCCAGCTTTGTGAATACTCATGTTAGATTGTTGCGTGGTGCGCATTATATTGACACATTATTGGTGGGATGTAACGTGACGGGATATGACGTTATTTTTCTTTACTTTCAGTTTCAGAATTACTTATTAGAATCGAATTTTAATATAATCTAGAAGTAATTCCCTTGAATAAAAAAATCAGAAATTCTTTGTTGGAAATTGCGTTTAAATACTCATTAGAGTTTTTATTATTTGTTTTTACAATATGATTTTGTAAGAAAATTATTACGTTGGTGCATCAAAAACAAAAATTACATCATGTGTTAGTAAATGCTTGCGGCTGGTTTGGTGCCTTAAATCAGCGCGTATTGTCATATTCAATGCCTAAGTAATTGAGCAAAATCAGAACGTATAGGTAGACGGATAGGAGAATAGGCAACAGGTAAAGACAGTGGCGTAGCTAGAGCTTTTGCCGCCCGGGGTGGTCTCCAGTATGCCGCCCTTTTAGGGGCCGCCCATAAATGACGTCACGCACCAAAAAAAAAGGGGGGGGGAGTCACACATTTGACATCATTCCAAACGCGCAACTTTAAATAAAAGTTCCACTGAAATATATGATTACCGACACTTTATTCATTGACGTTTTACGTGGTTTCACGCGGGCTACGATATTAGAGTTAAAGTGCAGCCTTAAACTAAAAACATATTTAAATGGCAGAAAAAATTATTTTAAACATGCTCATTTTCAGCTATAAGATACTGCTTGTATGGGGGAGAGGGGACCTTTTTTCACGTCACATTGAGGAAAGGTTCTAAGTTTTCGTTTCATGACGCATGTGACGAGGGGGCAGGGGGTGAAAAATCAGCCGAAATCACCTGACGCCATTTATGGACGGCCCCTTAAGTCATTCATACAATGGTTTATATAAATTAATAAACATTAATAAATAATTGTCATTGAAACGAAATACACTGTAAAAGGAGGGGAACAATTTTACAAATGCATGCCCTATTTACTAATTTAGTTAAGCAATAATTTTAAAAAAGGCCGCATACGATGATATACCTATAAATACAAATAATAAAAACACAAGATAATTGTTTTGAAGGCCACAAGAAAGTAATAGGGGTCGCAGGTCCCCCCCCCTCCAAATGAGGCAAAAGATAATCCAAATTAACACCCCAAAACATTAACAATTAATATGCTTTCATTTTTTTAAGTTTATAAATATATGATTTTTTATTATTTATATATTTACACACTTACCTAACTTTGATGGTAGAAAAATCTTGTATTATGTTATATAAATTAAAATTATTTTTAATATCTGGTTCTATGGACAATATTGTAAGATTTTGTAGTCTTAAATCACTAATTGTGGAGCGAATATAATTTCGTTTTAAACTTCAGCTCGGAGAGGCTACTTTCACATCTAGATACAATGATAGCAATTGTTGAAAAATTCTTTGCAAAATTATAAAGTTGGGTAAAGAATTTTCCAATATTTACTGTTGAATATATTTTAGTGATCAAGGGGGCATTTCCCACCGTTTTTTAAACACAATGCCTATTCTTGTAGTGTAGGTACAGCCAGGGCTGGTCTTGGGCTCCTGCAAACTATGCGGTCGCAGTGGGCCCCGCGTTTTCATAGGCCCAACCTATCTTAATTTTCCCTTATTATCCTTATTAATACCTTATCCCTACCCAAACTGGGGCCCACGAAATCCTTTTCGCATACTAAGCTGCATAGGGCCCCGCAATTGCTAAGACTGGCCCCGTGTAATGCCAAAAAAATCTGGATCCTACCTCTCTTTCAATCTCGAACAATTACTTATCAATGTAAATAAAGAAATGTATTTGACGCTTGAATTCTTCATTTAGTAGGCTACATGGTATTATACACAAATATTTTCTTGCAAGGACATGTAACTCATCATCGCGTTCTTTTATTTTCTTTTATAATTACATGTATGGATAAAAAAAATTCTCGTTGTAATTCTTGCTCTAAAGATAGAGCCAAGTCTTCTGAATTTCCCCACTCATATGTTTTTTCTTCTAACTCAGTGTTCGGTTGATATCTCCAACTCTGTAACAGCGTTAAGTATATTTGCTCCATGAAATGGGTTTGCATAGTTTGCATTAATTTAAAAAAGATGGGTTCCCATAAATTGAGATACCATAAAAAAGAAAATGATTGCTTTGAACTGAGTAAAATTCCAGCATCTGATCTCGTTTAACTAGTTACTTCAGATGTCAACTTTTCCAAGACGCTTGAAATGTTTAAGTATTTCATCTTCGAAATGACTTATGCTATTATGGTGTTTATTAACGGAGAAATGAATAATCGTTCATTATTAATGAATAACCGTATTTTAATGTAAAACACAAGCTACATGTGCTACTTTAATGCAAGGAAAACAAAGTAAATTTAATTTTTAATAAGTTACCTTACAATAATTTTATGAAACCCGAAACATTAATATAATTTACTACTTGCACGTTAAACACAATATTTGAACCACCATGCCATGTAGGTACTTGTTAGCGCATCATTCTGCGAATTTCGAAATTCCACTCTAAAACTGTCGTGGTGATATATTAGTACCTATTTTCGGACCAATGGTGATGTGTTGTTGTTTTTTGTGCAGTTTTCTTATAAGAGCGCCATCTGTAACGTATACAGCTTAATTTTCCATACAAATCGTAACATTTTTCGAGCGATTTAAACATTTTAAACCGTTTTGAGTTAGTTATAACAACCATTATGTAATAAAACAAAAGTTGCACGAATCCGTTAATTAAAACTCAAAATTAGATTCGTTTTGTTTCACCATGGTTTTCCCCCTTCAAAAGAAAAGGGGCAGTTTTCAGAAATGGCATTAATTTTCATATGCCCACAAATGCCGCCCTTTGAATGAGTGCCGCCCGGGGTGGGCCACCCTTCCGCCCCCCTAGCTACGCCACTGGGTAAAGACAAGGCCAGTACTTCTTGAATGCACTTGTTACAGTCCCTCCATTTCAAGCACGTTATCTTTTTTTTAAGCCGTTAATCAAAGCTGCAAAATAAACCAGGAAATACTTTGAACTAAAAACATTAATAAATCAGTAGCCTTTGTATGTAAATACACAATTTAAAACGTATAAATTATACCAGATAATTGTTTTCCCGGTAATCAGACCCATTATTTAACCTTCCACCAATTAGTAGTCGTATATTCAATCATTGGCGTACATCCTTCCACAGAGCAATAGAATTACAAAATCAATCAGCGCTTTTTAAACTTGTAATCAGTGTTTAAAAATAGCTCTTTAAATAAGCCACTAATAAAACTATCAGGAGTTCTATGACGTATGCAAACAATCCATTCATTTCATCGGAATAAATGAACTGATAAAATAATATTTAATATGTTTCTTTCCTATAGTTTGTATTCATTAAATTGCCTGTTTTCTGTTCTATTTTATTTTTAACTAATTCTGAAGAAAACACACCTAACTGGAGGGACGGGTGGGGTGTGATAAGAAAATATGGTTTCATAATACCATTGCTGTCAGTTCGCTAGTTACCAAAAAAAATAACCAGAAGCTAATTAAAGTTAACGTTTATATGCTTTTATGTGCTATGTCATCTCAAACATATTGATTCTCCACAGGACAAGAGCCTGGTTCACCTCCCGTCTGTGAAATGTCTCACCGCAAATGCTACAAACGACGAACTGTCTTTGGCGGAATGCATATCTGGCAACAAGCTTCAAATGTGGGAACCAAAGACACGAAGAAATGGCATCAATTTCCCTTCATAGACATGTGTGCCCCATGTTTACAACTGTACATTTATGTAGTATATCAGCGTTTAAGCAATAACCCCCAGAAAATGGTAGCTATTGAAATAACTAACTGCGGTGGCAGTGAAAAACTATCCATCATCTCTTAAAATTACTTGATAAAATATTCATTCATATATCGTACATCATAGGGATCTAGCACGGCACTATTAAATGAGAGTGGCTATTGTCGACTACAATGGTTTAAAGTCAACAATAATGAACACAAGTGCTAACCTATGCTATCGCGCTCTTCTTTTTTCATCCCCTTGAACTGAACGAATATTTCGATGCCTCGCCGTTTACACTAAATATTTATTACGTCATCTGATAGCTTTCTCAAAAATAAAAGAAATTTGTTCGGCCCAAATGCGCTTGTGGTATTTGCAAGAAAATTATTTAGCACTAGTATCGGGATTTATGTCCGTTATTGAGAGCAGCGATATTTTAACTGCCTCATCTTAATGTTACATATAGCATAGATTTTAATGTACTGTTGTGTCTACTACTAATATACAGGTGGTCTTCGACTTACGACGGTGATCCGATCTTAAGAAACGTCGTAACCCGAATTTTAGAGTAAATCGGAACATAAATATAATATATATTTGTTTTGTCAGTTATATTTGATCAGTTATGTTTTGTCAGTTTATATTTGATCAGTTATGTTTTGTTAGTTATATTTTATCAGTTATGTTTTGTCAGTTTAAAATAATAAAATAAATAACCCCTTTTCAGACCATGACGGCCTATGGGTCAAGTGAAGTAGCGTTCACAGATTTCATTGACCACTAAAGAGCAAGGGATCGTGTGGTTATCACAATGCCCCGGGGGGGCTTTTGCCAGTACCGCGGCTCGAACCCGGGTTCTTGCCTCGGTTCGACAGTCCAGTGCGCTACCACTTAGACCACCGCGCCCCCCTTTGTCAGTTTAATTGATCAGTTATGTTTTGTCAGTTATATTTCATCAGCTATGTTTTGTCAGTTATATTTGATCAGTTATATTTTGTCAGTTTAGTTGATCAGATATGTTTTCCCAGTTACATTTGACCAGTTAAATGACACCGAATTATTTTTGACCAGTCCTCTCGCTTGAGTTTGCGACACCCTTCCTCCTACTGACCCCATCTGCTGCCTCCAACATCTAACAGACGATTGTATAAAACCCCACTTAACAATGATTTTCACTCTTACCTAATCTCTTTTTCAATAAACATTCAGTAAAATTAAGTAAAACTTTTGCATGACCTTTTCAATACAGGCTGTTTCATAGAGAACACACAAAAAATGGCAAAGAAGCTCAAATATTTGACAAAAAGTCGTCTGAGCTTGGGGTGTTTGTTCCGACAAGTCCTTGGAGATATTGGTGTTAAGAATTATCAATGATTGTTGTATCTTATTACTTTATAAAATGATATAATAATAAAATAAATCTTTTGTCTTTTTTTTATCTAGTTAGTTTTTGAGTTGCTGTTTTTGTTTTGTTTTTTTTTTTTGTCTTCGGGCATCTCGATGATGCCAGTTAGATCTATGTGTTGCACAATTTAGCGAGACAATAAAAATATTTTAATTTCATTTGATAACATCAATATTTCTTAACTTTAAAAAAAATCCTTCTTATCGGTTAACTAGAATTTAATTCTCGGAAGATAGATGGGGCAATAACTTTTGTCAGTCCACAGCCATGACTGGCTCACGTTTTTTTTAAGGAAATACTTTCAAGAGCTTTAAAATCTTATTCAGCATCAGGGCCGGCTTTGGGCATAGGCAAACTCGGCAGCCACCTGAGGCCTCACACAGCGAGCATCGAAAAAAGTATATATTTATCTAGCGAACAACGCCAAGGTCAAAACAGCCAGAACCACCCAATCAGGGTAATTTCTTTACCGGCTGATTATTTTTTAGTAGTACATGATTAAAATGGCCTATTTTAATATGTAAATCCATATTTCCAGACACATTATTAACTAAATTTACGCTAAATACACAACTATTGAATATAAAGTGTTTTAAGTAGTAAACATTTAACATTTAAATGTTAAATGCTGTTTAAGTAGCAAATTTTTTTTAAAGACTCTAAGCGTGAGTTTTCATGTAGAAATTTTGTGTAAATAAAGTTATTTGACGAAATTAAGCTGAAACTTCACTGATTTCTCAAAGTATACAATTTTTTCGTTTTCAGAGCTTAGCAACGACAATAGATGAACAAAAATAAATTAAAATATCAATAATTTATAATTAATTATGATTATTTAAGTCTTAAGTCTTGCAAATTTTTTTTTTCTTTTTTTTTAAATTTTCTATAGATATGCAGTTTTTATTATTTTTTCAATACTGAAAATTTATGAAATAAGACCATAAATATCGATTTAGATCTTGGAAGTGTTTGAAATGCCAGACATCCAAAAGCAAGGACCAATGGCGTAGCGAGGGGGGCAAGGGGGCAAATGCCCGGGCGGCACTTTGACAGGGGTGGCAAATTCCTGGTCGTTAATTATTTTCTAAGAAAAAATTTATAAGAAAGTCGAGCTCTTTATCGAAATAAAAGAAAGACCAAATAAGAAATTAATAACAGAAATAAAGGAACTAACCTAAGGCATGTGAACTTTTGAACCGTCAAAACTTCAAACTCCTTATTTAATATAAAAGTACTGAAAAGTACTTAATTAGTAAGATAATGTAACACTGAAGTAGTGGTAGCCTAAATGATTGTTAAAAGTTGACAGTCGATCCTGTTGTATAAGCAAAACTTACTGTACATGAAACATGAACCAATCGAAAGCTTGGAGCGGCACATTATATGTAAAGGTTGGGGGGGGGGGGGTAATTCCTCATTAATTAGCTTTAAAAATTAAAAGCGTTAAAATAAAGTTTATTGCAATAAAATATAGGCAAAGATATAAAAAAATCAAAGAAATAAAGAAACTATATTATATATTTTAATGTTTCAAATGCCAGAACTTTAAATTCCCTTATGAATCTAAAGTCTTCTGATACTAATTGTAACTAAATCAACTGGAGTGGCAAACATAGGGTCTTAATTAATATACGAGTATGGTTCTAGCATATTCTAATTGATTCAAGCTTGATTTTCACGTACTTTAACTACTGCAACAAAATTGTTGGCGTCCTTGCATGTTTTATTCTACAAAAGCTTATTTAATGATGTTTAAAATTTACACGCATGTATCCAAACGTAGTAAACAAAATGAGGGGTAGGACTGCAATCAGGCTTATACAAAATTAAATGGAAAAGACGTAAACAAGGTAAGGGTTAGCCTGACCGGACGTAACAAAACAGCGAACGTTTCGGCAAAGAGCCTTTATCAACGAACATACAATACACAAATAAAACGAAAATAAAAAAAATGAAGGAACTTAGCTGCGGTGAAATCCAAAGAATCCAAAAAAGACTTGGTACTGCTTCGAAGTCAAACACTGAAAGTGTTCCTGCTCCATCTGAATCAAATTGCGAAAAGGGGAAACACGCATCTCTCTCGAAGAAAAGGAAATATATTGATGCCTATTTAGCATATGGTTTTACTTCAAACAATGATGAAGATAATCCGCGTCCTGTGTGTTTTGTTTGTGGAGCTACACTCAGCAATGAGGCCATGTTACCTAGTAAGCTCAAGCGGCACCTCAATAGCAAACACCCTTTTGTGCCACTGAAGGACATGGCATATTTTTCTCGTATGTTAGAAGGGCAAAGTAAGGCGGGTACTAAAATGGTCAAGAAGGTAACAGTAGCTGACACTGTTCTTGAAGCTTCCTTCAGAGTAGCAGAGCTGATAGCAAAGAAAATGAAGCCTCATACAACTGGTGAAGAAATCATATGCAACATAATTGTAGAAACAATGCTTGGCAAAGAAGCTCAGGAACAGATTTCGAAAGTACCTCTTTCCAACAACACAATCAGTCGTAGGATATCTGAAATGTCAACAGATATTAATGAAGAAGTTGTGAAGCAGATAAAATCGAAAAGAAAATTCGCATTGCAGGTAGATGTGCGTACTGACATAGCTGGAAAATGCCAACTGCTTGGGTTTTGCAAATTCATTGACAAGGATATTGTGGAACAGTTTATGTTTTGCAAAGAGTTACAGACTACAACTACTGGACAGGATATCTTTGCATCTGTAAATTCGTACCTCACTGAACATGGTCTTTCATGGAATTACTGTTGTGGCATATGTACTGATGGTGCACCGTCGATGATAGGGAAGTACAAAGGCTTCATCACCAGGGCATTGAAAGAAAACCCATCTATAACAACAACTCACTGCTTCCTACACAGAGAGGCTATATTAGCCAAGACGTGTGGAGAAGAGTTAACTGAGGTTTTAAACCAGGCTGACAAGATGGTTAATTTAATCAAATCTAGGCCCCTGCAAAATAGAGTTTTTCAAAAGATGTGTAAAGAAATGGGTGCAAATCATATTTCACTGATTTTGCATACTGACATAAGGTGGTTATCAAGAGGTCGTGTACTGAACCGCGTTCTTGAACTCAAAGAAGAATTAAAAGCGTTTTTCCGAGAGGAGAGACATGATATATTCATAAAAATGCTTGAAAATCATACTTGGTGTTTGAAGCTGTTATATTTGGCAGACATTTTCATGAAGCTGAATGAACTAAATCTCTCAATGCAAGGAAGACTTGAGGGAATTGTAACATCAGTTAACAAGATGAAAGGTTTCCAGAGAAAGCTGAAATCATGGAAGTCGGCTGTTCAGAGAGACGATGTGTCAAACTTCCCTTCTCTTCAACAAGCAGGATATAACGGCTTTGGAACTGTAAAAAATCTGATTCTTAATCACTTGGAACAGCTGAGAGAAGCAGTTGATAAGTATTTTCCATCGCTGTCTACAGAAAAACTAGAATGGATTGTATCACCCTTCGAACTGGCTGACATGGCTGAAGAGCTGCACTTCACGGCAACAGAACGTGACGAATTTCTTGATAGGTCTGCTGATTCAACACTGAATGTCAAATTTGACACTGGCAGCTTTTTGGCATGCAACATTGGGGGAATACCCTAATTTGGGTCAGAAAGCTATTTCTCTACTTTTGCCCTTCTCCACATCGTATCTGTGCGAGCAGGCATTTTCTGCCATGGCTACAATAAAATCGAAACAAAGAAATAGGCTTTTTCACTTGATGACGATATGCGGGTGGCATTGTCAACAATAAGACCTGATATCAAGAGTTTGTGTTCCAAGCATCAATCACAAGTTTCACACTGAGTATACATGCATGGTGCACTGTGGTCTATTTGTGTGTTTGTCTTGTATCATAGTGTAACACTGTAACTACTTGAATACATTGTGCAACTACAGTAAAACTTGTCACAATTACATATTTGTATCGTAATATTATTTTTTTTTATTAAGGCAGAATCAGTGTAAAGTGTAAACAGTATTCTCATATCATCTAGGACTAGGTATAAGGTGTTGTTGCATGCAAACTCTCGAAATGAAACAAATAAATAAATAATAATAAAAAAGATATGGAGATTTTAAATATCTATTTCCTTATAAGGGTGCCGGGAACTTTTGAAAGGCTTTCCAATGGTGCCTCAAACAAGAAAAGGTTGGGAACCACTGACTTAAAGGGTGCTTTGACATTTGATTCAATTTTACGAAGAGACGTCATCCTTTTAATTGAATTTTCAACTCAAAGTACGAGCAGGTCTGGACTAAGAGAATTGAAGGCACTAGGCGAAGTGACTTGGGTGGCCCAAAATTTAATAGGATAATAACAATTAAAATGGAAATATTCTTGTTCTAGGCCCCCACTAATGGTGACACTAATCGGAGGCCCTAGGCGGCTGCCCTAGTTTGCCTATGCCTAATGCCGGGGGCCCTGGAATGAGAGAGTGAATTTTTGGTGATCCAAAATATGTATCATTGTTATTTAGAAAAAGAGTTGAGAAGAAAGTTCTATTATTCATATGATGAGATTATATAAGTTATATGAGATTTTGGCAGGCATGTAAAATTTAGAAAACCATACAATTTTGGTATACCAGGCTATTTGCTGGACCTTGAAATGTTCCCTTTAAATTAGAATATTCTAATGACATTGTCAAGAAAAGACTATTTAACCCCACGGGCTAAAAAAAAAAAGAATTAATGAATTAAAGACCAGTTGATTTATTAAAGTTTAAAAAGATACGGCTCCAAGTTGCCTTGCCTAAAATAATATAATTAATCTGAACATTGTTTACAATTGTCTTAAGTAATGCAAGGTTTAAAATAGCTTTTCTAAAATTAAGTTAATGAAAAATTATTTACGATCAATAAAGATTACGCAAAAAATTTTAATATCTATTGCTATTTCAATTTTGAATATTGAGCATGGAAAGACTTATAACATTGATAAACGAAAGATTGTTCCATCGGGAAAACAGAAATTTTTAATTTTATGAAAGGAATTATTACTTTCTAATTTCTAATTAACTATCTCTACTTTACAACGTTAACATAATTTTAAGGTAAGGTGGGGCGGCAAATTTTGGTTCTGCCCCGGGCGGCACATACCCACGTTACGCCACTGGCAAGGACCAAAGTTCCTAGATTGGTGAAACAACTAAATAAAAATTAAATTTCTTGTAACTTTAGATTACTTGTTTCAAGGAATATAATCAGAAAATTGATACAATCGCAAGACATAACACTGTAATGTATAAATAGTGCAACCGAGTTCATGAAAAATACAAAGAAAATAAATTTGTGTCCGCTCAAATTTCGGCAAGAGAATCGGCTCAAAAATTAGAGATGGAACCAAATGAAATCATATTTCCAGCTGCCACAAGCTTGAGACGACGAAAAGTGCACAAACAATTAGTTTATGACATCATAGATGAATCATTGAATGATTTAAAAGAAAAATATCGAGTGTAAATTTTTAATGGTTTGTTAGATCAAGAAGTTATATCATTGACTACACGTTTTGAGTAAATGGAACGTCACTTTGGTCTTTTTGGATTTCTGCACAACATTTAAAAAATTGCAGAATTTGACAAAACAATTTGATGAAATGTTAGAATAAGTTACCGCCTCGCGAACGCTATGTCATAAAGTGTTCTCTGTATTTTTATTTGCTTGTCTAACACGAAAACGAACACCCATATGTTGAAATAGTTCATTTGCAGGAGCGGCGTTTGGGGGTGGCAACTGGGGCGACTGCCCCAGGCCCCGCGCTTAGGTAGGCCCCGCGTTTCGGTCCTGAACATGTCTCGTCCTGGTTAATAGCCTATACATGTAGAACCAAAGAGTGGATGGTATAACGTTTGCTGTAAACGATGTTAAAGAAACGAAAGAGGCACTCTTGTAATCAATTATTTTGCAATATGTCTGCCAATAAATTACATTTTAAATCACGTCGTAACCGGCACGTCATTTTTCGATAAGAATAAACCGTTGTTTATAGACCAGAGAAAATAATGAACTTGTAATAATTTAATAAAAAGGTGACACGTGGTATTAAAATTACACAATAATCAAGATGTTTCATATTTTTAAATACCATAGCAGCATACTGGTGCTTAGCGATCTTTACTAGTACTCTGGCCCGGCGGGGTCATTGCTGGCACTAGGCCCCGCGCTTACCTAACGCCGCCACTGACTGCAACCTATACAGTCGGAGTGGGCCCCGCGCTTTCATAGGTCCCACCTATCTTAATTTTCACTAATAATCCTCATTAATACATTATCCCTACCCGAACTGGGCCCCGCGCAATCCTTTTCGCATACTAAGCTACATAGCGCCCCGCAAATGCTAAGACCGCCCTGTGTAATGCCATGAAAACCTGAATCCTTTCTCTTTCAATATCGAAAAATTCTTTATCATTGTAAATTAAAAAATTGTTTTTATTCAAATTCTTCATTTAGGAGGTTAAATAGTATTATACACGAATATTTAATTGCAAGGACACGTAACTCATCAGCGCGTTCTTTTATTTTCTTTTATAATTACATCCATGGATAAAAACACTTCTCATTGTACTTCTTGCTCGAAAAATAGAACCACGTCTACTAAATTTTCCCCACTCATATTTTTCTCCTTATAACCCGGTGCTCAATTGATATCTCCAACTCTCTGTAACAGCGTTCTGTATTAGTATAATAAATATATCTTTGTTCCATGAAATATGTTTGCATTAATTTAAAACAGATACGAGTTCACATAAGTTGAGATAACACAGAAAAGAAAAAGATTGCATTGAACTGAGTAAAATTCCAGCATCTGATCTCGTTTTACTAGTTACTTCAGATGTTAATTTTTCATAAGTTACCTTACAATAACTTTATGAAGCCTGAAAAGTAATATAAGTTACGCAAAAATTGTCATGGCGATATTAATGTTACATATTTTCGAGCCAGCGGTGATTTGTTTTTTTTTTTGTTTTTTTTTTTTTTTTTTTTTTTTTTTTTTCAGTTTTCTTGTAAAAGCGCCATCGGTGACGTATACCACTTATTTTTTCACCTTACCTTTTTGAGCAATGTTAAATTTTTAAACGTTTTGCGTTAGTTATGACAGCCACTGTGTAATAAAACAAATGTTGCTCGAATCCGTTAATTAAGACTCAAAATTAAGAATATTTTTGTTTCATCTTGGTTTTACCCCTTCAAAAGAGAAAGTTTTTATTTCGGAAATGGCTTAGATTTTCAAATGCCCACAAAAGCCGCCCTCTGAATGAGTGCCGCCCAGGGCGGACCGCCCCCTCCGCCCCCCCCCCTAGCTACGCCACTGACCATAGCATACGGGTGCTTAGCGATCTTTACTAGTACTCTGGCCCCGCGGGGTCATTGCTGGCACTAGGCCCCGCGCTTACCTAACGCCGCCACTGTTCATTTGTCAAATCATTTCATCGTTTCGTTTGCCTGGACGGATTATTGTTTGAGTAAATGGCGAGAAGAAAGGACAAATGAAAAAAAAAAGATAATGTTCTTATGAAAAAATATTTGTTTCAATTAAGCACTTTTTATCACTTTTTTCTTCATTGAATTTGAAAAACTGACATCCCCAAATAATCGTGATGTTTCCCGTCTAACCAAGACTTTACTTCCAAGCGTATTATTTTAGTATGTGACCCCTATATAGGTGAAGCACAATACATAATTATTAATATGTATTGGGTGAAGTCTGTACATAGTATCAATTGTATTTAGAACTGTGTATCTTTACAATACCGTTTTTTGAACATCATTGACAATGGAGTATCACAGATCGCAAAGGAGAGCCATGCTAAAAAAAACCTGTTAAGGGGCGGGGCAGTGGCAGATTTAGCTTTGTCTGCGTGTGGGGGGCCAGGAGAATCTCAGGGGGCGCCGCCAAATTTTACTAATAGCCGAGCAATCCGTAAATAGTAATTATTAGCCTACTAATTTAGTAAACTGTCCAAATCATCGAACAAGTCAAGGAGAATCAACAATATAAACAGATAGGTTTTCAAAATAGTAGCGTAAATTTATTTCAATCGTATATTTATTAATCTAAGAAAAAACGTCACGCTCCAGAGAAAGTGTAAGAAAATGTGTTAGGGGGTTTCCGGCCATGTGTGACGTCACGGTGTTTTATGTTAAATTTTAATTATTTTGTAAATAAAAATATATTTTATATGAAAGTGTGACGTATTTTAGGGGGGCAGGGGGGTCCGAGATTTGTGACAGGGGGGATAAATGGTCTAAAATAGCGTGACGTACTTTATAGACGGACCCTAAACGGACACTGATTACAGACATTGCTTCGATAGTTATCAAAAACAAAACATGGGCACAACAATGAACGCACATGGCATTGGGTGAAAGTTTCTTTAAATGAGTTTGAAGGCCACTCTTAATTCCAAACATCACAGATGTGCCATTGTATGCCTGTCCTCGACAGTGTGATATCAATGTTTTTCGCTTTTTTAATTTGTAGTTCCGTTAAAATCTTCTCATTAATGCGGCGACATTGGTGTTTTCCAAAGTATAAAGCCTTCTTTTTGCCCTAGGCACAAAGCCACATGGGTGCCCCCTTCTCCCTCTGGCCCCAATCCTCCACTGACCGGTGGTATGTTCTATATTATGCACACACACACACACACACACACACACACACACACAAATCTAACAATTAACAACAGCTATTGACACATATGTTTGTACTAATAACACTCAAATGAAACCTACAATTTATGTATTTAAATTAATAGTTGATTAATTTTGTAAAAAGTATAGACAAAAAATCTATAACTTTTAAATAAGTTTTAAAGTTCGTTTTTCTAGATTTACATCTGGCAAAGTTTTTGAGTACATCATCAGCGTTAATTGTGCACAAGTCTGCCTCAATCAAGAGCAGAGAGAAGGAACCATTTTTTGTTTCCTCTACTTGGATTTGTTATACCTTTCAGCTGAAAAAAGAGCCCTTAGTTGAACAGATGTATTCCAACTATTAATTTTTAAATATGTGCAAGGCGATTTTTACATTAGGGACAGCACACTTGATGTTGTCTCTATCAATTTGTATAATGCAGCATGACTGGACGTGTTGTATTAAGATTGTGATGCAAGAAACTTTTTAATAATAAATAAGTGGTACTTTCGTAGTTCAGTATGTAAATTATTGTACAGATCTTCGGAATAAGCATTTATTAGTCCTTGAAAACAATGAGATGTTTATGGTACATCGACCAAACAAGAAAATCGAACTGCTTTATCATTATATACCCGTCCTTGTCTACTCACCTTTGCCTCAAGTTTATCAAAAATGGCATAGAAATCAGATTTATGAAATTTTTCTATGATATTCAGAGATGCCTCGGGGGCATCGCCATCAATGAACACTTTTACGATTACGGGTCAAAGTTGACCTGGTGTTATTTCTTTTGCAGCTTCTTCAAACCTTTCGAATTCATTCATAGATTCAGGCAAGTTATCTGCTATTATAGTGAAGAATACAAACCAGCACACTTATTAAAGTTCACGTGCTCATTTTGTAGAGCTTGACTGACCCTGTGAAAATGTTGTAACGCTTCTTCCCAAAAGACAAGCATGAGAGAAAATTGTAATTCTTGCATCTTCTTTGCTATGTTTTCTGCTTCTCTTCTGGTGTCGCCCATCTGTGACTGGTCTTCTTTTAAACGTGTTAACATTATAAAGCCTTTCAAATCTTAGGATGAGACTTAATGTCATGTCGATTACGCATGGCTACTGAGACAATATACACATTTTTCTCAAGGGTTTGTAATGCCCCCAAACGTTTGGTGCCCTAGGCACATGCCTTGTTTGCCTAATGGTTAATCCATGCCTTTATAAAAGCCTATAAATCTTTCCACAACATGTCCTGAACGTAAAGAAACTGACATCTGATCAGTTTAGATATATCAACGATTTAATCAATAACAAAATATAAGAATCGTGCAGAATTAACTTCATTATCAATTTTTTCAAACTTTAGATGACCGTCTATTGTTGAATCTTATTTGATCATAAAGATAACATTTCACGTAAATGTCAAGTATTTCTATAACTACCATCATTAAAGCAATAATGTTCTCTGTGTCCTCTGAATGGCAAACCTTGTTTTTCTAAAAACAACGTCCCTTCTATCATTCATTTCAACAGTTCTCTATTATTTTCCACTTGGCGACGCTAATTACTGATCAAACCAGAATTTACAGGTTTGAAATACGAAATTTAGCAAGCAAATACTGTCGTATTGCAGTTTAATGTTGATTAGAAGTTTCGTGTTTAGCAATATTTTTTTCTGCTCTGATGACACCTTTTTAGTGCTCATCGAGGGCGCCTTAAGGGGGCCATTTTAGACCCAACAGGGCCGCGAGGGGGGCAGGCCGCCCCCCTGCCCTATAGCTAAATCCGCCACTGGTCGGGGGTGGGCAATGTTACCGTGTGCAAAGCAAAAAAAAAAAAAAAGCTTGTATGCAAAGTTACAAAATTTGCTGCGTGATAATTCTAAACTGCTGCGCAGTGGTGGTTAGATATCTGCGCAGCTTTAAGAGAACATTGGCTGGGGGATGGGGATGACGGCAGTAAATTTTTAATTTTTGAAATGTTTTAAAACTGCATTTTTAGGGTAGAGAAGAAATTTAAACTTTCATCGTTAATTTAAAAGTTTAGATTATGTCCCTTACACAATATCTTAATTTAAACTCTTATTACATTTTTAGTAAAATAGATCTGCAGATTGTTTCAGATGTCTTAAACGAATTTCCGAATTCTCCATATTTTAATTTTCATTCATATTTATGTATTTAATTTTTTTTAAAATTTAAACAACTAATTATTTTCAGGCAACAATAACGTTCCCCACAGAGTTGTGCAGAATGACCGTCTGATATTGGTGGCTTATGTTGCCGTCACATTTGACTTCACTAAAATTAGCTGCTCAACAAAATGGCGGGTGTGTTGATGCAGCAAGCTATTAATTTGAAACTAACGAATAAAGAAAATGCTACTGAAATTTTATCTACGATTGGTAAATATGTATTAAATTATATTTTTCAATGTATTTTTTATAATAAATGATTTGAGTGTGTATCTAGAAAATCTTTAAATGTGTTTCACATTGCCGAAAAGTGACTTCAAAATTGCTTGGTCACCGGCGTTTTCTTACAATTACAACGACAACGGGATTACACCAACACTCAATGTACAACTATAGTCTATAGACTTGTTACAATAGTGTCTTATAGCTATGATTTGTTGACTCAGAATATTGGTTACCCCAGAATTGAATATGTTCTGAAAAACCAAAACAAATCTCTGATGTCCGGTTGGTAATCCCTTACGCCTTACACTTACTGACTTACTGATACTGATAGTGATACTGAACTTACTGTCAATTAGGCCTACTTAATTAATGTAAGTGATTAAATTAGTAAAAGTAAGTTATCTTCACTAGTCACTAGTTTTCTCTAAAAACATAAAATGTGGCTAAATAAGGGATTACCTGTCTGGTTTTTAATTTATTTTGAAATGCAGTCTCAAAAATAGTTTCAACTATCCAGATACTACTATCCTGATCCTAAATACTAAATTATAAAATAAATCATAATATAATATTATAAATTGAATATACATAATTTGCCGTGTATGACCCATCCTCCCTCCATTTGTAACATTGCTAATTTTAGAAAGCAGCACACTGCTAACAAAAAAAATAGCCCAGATCTATTAATATCATATTATATATGCGTATAAAATAGTATGAAGAGTTTTTTTAAATATTATAGCAACTTAGTTTTTTTCAAAGTGTTTACTGCTAAGATTACATTGTACATATGCTAGTTGTAACACTAGCCAGTAAATAGTTGTAGCAGAAGTTTCCTGGCAAATGTTACTACTAGTCAAAGCACTAGCAACATCCCAATGAATTGTCTGCTACTATGACTTGTCGTAAGAATACGAAAGGATTTTATTGCTATGACATTTCCTAGCAGTATTTTTCTGGCTAGTGCTACGAGTAAGTTACGACTATTCTTAACATCCAATATTAAATCTTAAATAATGTACACTTAACTCTTAAAATTGCAAAGCGCTGTAATGCGTCTCTGTCCGCTATCCTTAAAGCGTACTAAAGCGTCCTCGATTCCACTCACTCGTTAGAAATAAGAACTCGGAAAGTAAAAATTTTCAATAAACTTTCGACTCATTACCGTAAGGATTTCCCGTATTACAATCAACTGGTTATGAAATTAAAAAATTTGCGTAAAATCCATTTATAATAATATTGTCGTACTGACTTCATTTTTTAGGCTAAGAATGGTTATTTACGCATCCAAAAGACCGTACTGAGTTTAAAACAATATTTACCTGTAGTTAAGTACTATTATTTTAGTAATAAAGTATAGTGAAAACGTATCTTCGAAAAAAAAAAAAGTTGAAACTACCAAAAAACATCGCGCATTGAGCGATAACACTAGCGAGGACAACGGCCGCCATTGCCGGAAGTCGAATACATCATTTTTCAAGCTTTGAAGAGTTTTTACTTTCTGAGATCTCATTTCTAAGTGGTATCTAGGGATGCTTTAAGGATAGCGGGAAGAGAGGCATTACAACGCTTTGCGACTTTAAGAGTTAATCAATAGTTAAATGGCTTTTGCACACAGCCACTTTTAATGAATGAAACAATAAGTCAAAACAATAGTAATAGAGTATAAATTAGGTTAAAGGGTGAATGGTTGCAAATGACAACAAGTCTGCATACTGTACATTCTGTTATTCCATATGAAACAGTGTTTTATACACGCGATTTGTGTGCATCTTTGCTATTGGGGCAATAGCTTAATACTCTGCATTGGCATCACTAATGTGGCAGATTGCCGACTATTTCCGAGTATACGAAATTTGGCCGATACCGGGTAGCCGAACCAAGTATTAGCTCAGCCCTAGTTGAAATATGCTGTACAATGATGTCATTTGAATGGTATACAGATTTCACATCCAAATAGAATCGAACATATCTCTGACATATTCATGCCGAAACAATATACATTTGATAAAAGCAATTATGTATGGAAAATGCTTCTGAAATCTTATGTCTGTGTCCAGACAAAAACAAAGCAAAATAATTCATATCCTTTAGCAATCAAATGGTTTCTAAAGGAAAAAGAGTGTTTAAGATTACTCTTCTCTTATCCATCAAATTAACTTTATTGATCCTCAAAGGATCAAACGTTCATTCAAAATGTTGATAAAATGTGGATGAGAACAAGATGTCCCTATTTCCTTTGTAAAAGAAGCCATATATGCGTGAAGTAGTTGCGGAATGTAATTTTTTAAGTAAAAAAACAAACCTGTTTAAACATGTCACAAAAATGATGGATACAGAATAAATTTTCAACATTTTTTTACTTTTTATCTACATTTATTACAATTTAGGATTCATTAATTGAGATTTCATTTATAAATTAGTAAATTTTTCACATACAACTCAGAACACAGAATTGTTGAGTTACAAAATAAATGATAAACATACAAATAAAATAATTTTGGACTCATATACTCAAATCATTAGCTAGATCTTGTGTTGAGTAAATGAAAAGGTTTCTTCCCAAAGTAATACCTCTAGGTTGGGATTGAGAAATTAAAAAATCAGTGTCTAAGTTTCACAAAATAACAAATATTAGGCCTGCACACTACATAATGATACAGAGATAAGACCTCACTGTCTTATGTAAAGTTGATGTTAATAACATATTTGGTGGAAAACAGTTAGGCTCTCATCTTTTTTCAAAAACATTGTTTTAAATTGTTAATGGATTCTATCAGCAAAATACCAACATTTGCTTTTTAGTGGGCTGTTTTTAAAATTACTTACTGAACCAATCAATCCTCAGTACTTATTGCTGCTATTTATTATTGAAAGTAAAAGATGCTTTCCAAATATCTTTTCATGATATCAAACATCATAGTTCAAGGGTTATGTACCTAATTATTTTATTGCAGTATTCTAAATACTGGAGTAGGCTATAATTGGAAATGGGCATCTATCTCTACTTTTAATGAGTGACTTAATTTTGAATATTCTTAAATTTTGTAATTTTGCACTTTTTTTTACACTTTAGTGAATGGAAACTAAGATTTAAATTAAGATTTGTTTTGACTTTCCTCTCTTTTCTGAGATTTAATTTTGTTTTGAATTTTGATATTATTCTTACTTCTTTGACCTGATTTATTTTTATTATGGCTTGATTATTTATTTGGACATATTCTGTTGATTTGCTCTAAAATAATTAAATATTTTGGAAACAGTGAAGCAAGACATCCCACAGGCTGATGATGAAGCAATTAAAGTTAAAGAGCAGGCTATTCTTGAAATGGGAAAACTTTATGCTGATCAAAATAAAGCTAATGGTTTGTTGCTTTTTTTTTCTTGCCATGCTCAATAAATAATGTTTATTCTCCAATTTAACAAAATATGAAAAGGAAAGATTAACTCTATCAAAACCTGTCTATTAAAAAACTGGATAACTAACCTTCTCATATATTAATAATTCTAAAACTTAATTTGAGCATTAAAAGTTAATTCAATTGTTTGAGTTTACCTTTTTTTATAGAGTTGGCAAACCTGATAAAATGTGTACGTCCATTCCTTAACCTTGTGAGCAAAGCCAAGGCAGCCAAGCTTGTCCGCTCACTTGT
Source organism: Radix auricularia (assembly GCA_002072015.1). NCBI lineage: Eukaryota > Metazoa > Mollusca > Gastropoda > Lymnaeidae > Radix > Radix auricularia. The sequence goes on along the minus strand of MUZC01000697.1, from coordinate 178,032 downwards.
TGATCTCTTTCTTGATATGGAAGCAGCAACTGGAACTGAGGTCAGTTTTCAAATTATGGTTTCGGGTGGATTATTTATAATTTAGGTAGCATTAAATTTTCATGTATGTAATAAATATTCAGATGTATCCTTTAACTCTTAGTGTACCAAAGCGCGGTGATCCGCGGTTCACCGTTTTTTACCAAAGAGCGGTAAAGCGCGACTCAATAGAACTCTCTATAGAAACAAAATTACGGAAAATAAAAACTCTTCAGTGGGTGAAAAACGATGTTTTCAACTTCCGGCAATGGCGGCTGTTTACCTCGCTAGTGTTATCGCTCGGTTCGTGAAGTTTTTGGAAGTTTTTACGTTTTTTTTTTTCGAATATGCTATTTTGGTACACTTTATTACTAATATAACAGTACTAAACTACAGGTAAAAATAGTTTGAAACTCAAAACGGTTTTTCGGATACATAAAATAACCATTCTTATTCTAAAAGAAGACGTCAGTATGACAATAATAATATATATAGATTTTACACAATTTTTTAAATTTCATAACCGGTTGATTGCAATTCGGGAAATTCTTACGGTACTGAGACGGAAGTTTTCCGAAAACCTTATGGCACATTAAGAGTTAGGATGATGGAATGTATATCTGAAATGGGTTTGTTTATAAAATGATAAAGTTAAGTTTGACAATGAAGTAGATGACTATGATTAAGATATATGTTTGTTTGTTTTTTTTCCAAATTGAAACAAAGATATTTTCACATATTGATTATGTTATACAATATTTATAAGCGTCATTATTATCCTAGTAATCCAGGTAATAGAATTGGATTATTTGTCTACAAATAAAATTTTGTTTTAAATTCGATTTAAATATTAATACATTAATTTCAGGTTGAACTGTGCAAAGAATGTATACAGTGGGCAAAGGATGAAAGGCGAACCTTTCTACGTCAGGCTTTAGAAGTTTGTTTCAGATTTATGTTACATCTTTAAATTTACTTTATTCTGAATGATGTTTATTAATTTTTATGTTAGTAGAAGCATTTTTTAAAAACCATTTCAAAATGACTTTTTAAAGAGAAAATTTACAAAATATATTAAGCTTTTGTTCAGGCACCAAAGAGATGACACCCTTTTTTTCTTCTGTCCTATTTAGGCACGTCTGATATCATTATACTTTGATACCAAAAGATATCCAGAAGCCCTACAACTAGGTTTGTTAATCATATTAAAAGATTTTATTTATTATAATGGATATCTGTACAATTATTTTTTCTTTTAACAAACTGTAACCTTAAATTTTACTAAAATAAAATTTGGTATGTTTCTGTTAAATAAATATCATGTAAAGATTGTAATATTATACATAATGAAATGTAAATAACATACTGATGTCAGCTATGTATTAATTTTTCAGGCTCATTATTGCTGAGAGAACTTAAAAAGCTTGATGATAAGGCATTGCTAGTTGAAGTCCAACTTTTAGAGAGCAAAGTTTATCACGCACTTAGTAACCTGCCAAAGGCTAGGTGAGAGCTTGTGGGCTTTTCATGAAATTTCATAACAATTATAAAATCATACTTTTAATGCAATTGATAATTTCAAAATGTAATATTTATAAGACCATTTGGTAGCACTTTTACAGCAGCAACTTCCCTCCCTCTTCCATTTTTTAGAATTTGAACACTGCAGTGACAAATCTTTTGGTCATTTATTTTGGAACTGTCTTGGGTCACATAATATACTTAATAATTTAAATTAAATCTAAAGTGAATTTTTACTTTTTTGCTTGGTTTGATTTGTTAATCAAATACATGCATTTTAAAATTAAATACAAAACTTGTATCTATCAAATATATAATTCACTTCAATGGGCATGTACTAATGAGCATGACAAATGACCCCCGCTGGGCAAGCAGAGTTGAATGAAAATAATAGGAAAAAAAAGTGGGGTGGGGTGGTGGCAACAATGCTTCTTGTGTTGTTCCTTCACAGAATAGCATATGATTCATAGTGTAGTGGTTATCATGTCCACCTTGCACGGGGAAAGTCTAGGGATTAAGCCCCAAAGGGGAAAAATTTTAGTTGGATGTAAAGAAGAGGAAAAAAAAGGGGGGGGGTGGCAACAATGCTTCTTGCGTTCACTTGCGCTGTTCCTTCACAGAATAGCATATGATTCGTAGTGTAGTGGTTATCACTTCCACCTTGCATGCTGAAAGTCTAGGGTTTAAGGCCCAAAGGGGAAATTTATTTGAATAGTTTTTTCTGCCCGCTCTTTTCCCCATTTTTTGCTGTGCACATGTCTCCACGTTTACTAGTTTTTTTTTTTCCATTACTTTGTGCTGCTGTTTGTGTCTGTTCTCTCCCCCCCCCCCCCCCCTCTTTACAAAAGCCTAAGTAACTTATCCTTGTTTCATAAATACAAGATATTAAACTTCCTTAAATATACACAAAGTATTTTATTATTATAAATTCTCTTTTTACATCGTTCCCTTTTCCAAAATTAAAATATAAGCTAAAACAATGACGTCATATAATTTTTTTTTACAGCGAGAAACACTATCAACTGTTGTACTATTTCAAAAATAATCTTCTTTGATTTATAATTATTTTGCGTAGCTCCTGATGCACACCTTGTATTAAAATATAAGCTCAAACAATGACATCATAGCTTAGATCCATCCAGTGACTTGGGCTATTATATTGTTTATGCCTTTTTTTGCCCCTATGCTTTATAAAGTTCCAAACAATTAATTTTAAAATATCTCTACACTTAAATAAAAGTTCACCACTTGGGTGAAAGGAGTGTGGTAAACATACATCTAAAAGGTGCACAAAAAATGTTTTCATAGTCTTTGACCAAAATTTTAGAATAGCCCAGGAGATCATGTGGTTACCCACATAACCTCTCATATCTCACTTACTTGCCATGTGTCAAAACTTCTGAATTTAACGTTCCTTTATTTCCCCTCCCTATTTCCCATTTGTATCCAGTTCATTCTATCAAGTAGTGAGTCATTTCTTTAAATTTTTATCTGATTCTTTATGTTAAACTATATGTTTTACCATTTTGTCTACTCTTTCATTTTAGAGCTGCCTTAACTTCAGGCAGAACTACTGCAAATGGCATTTATTGTCCACCTAAGCTTCAAGCTGCCTTGGACCAACAGTCTGGTCAGTACTTTGTTTTAACTTATAAGATTTTAGCTACTTACATTTATTATCAAGCTACTGTTGTCTTTTGAAAATTGAATTACATGACATTTGCATTAACTAGACCAATATTTACCCACTTTTTAATTGCATAATAACTATTTATAGCACACATTTACTTTGTAAATAAAAAATGAATTGTATTTTATTTACTAATTGTAACTATTGTAAATTACTAATGATGATTTTTTAAAAATTCAATCTGTATAGGGATTCTCCATGCAGCAGATGAGAGAGATTTCAAAACAGCTTACTCTTATTTCTATGAAGCATTTGAAGGTTATGATTCTATAGATAGTCCTAAGGCCATTACTTCCCTAAAGTACATGTTGCTGTGTAAAATAATGCTTAACACGTAAGGAAATGACATAAAATACATATTTAAAAGAGTAATCAATGAGCAGTTGAATTAAAAAAATTGTTTATATAAACTTTCTTTATCACTCTAAAGCCATGTTAATTTTTTAAATTAAAATTGTCACTAAATCAGTTAGTAAATGCCACATTATTTTTATAAAAATTGGGAAATAATAAATTTTAAAAACTAGTTTTTGTACTGTGCAAATAAATTTTAATTTTTGTATTGTGCATTTATATTTTTTAATGATTGTTTTAAAATTAAAATTTTCTCCATAAGTGCTGATGAAGTGCAAGCTATTGTCAGTGGCAAACTGGCACTTAAATATAGTGGCCCAGATGTGGATGCAATGAAGAGCATTGCACAAGCCAGTCATAAAAGATCTCTGGCAGATTTTCAGAAAGTAGGTTTCACCTATTGAAATGGGATTTAAGTTATGTTCCAATGATCTTGTACTAAGTTTTATAATATTTTATCATGTAAATTGGAGATTTATATGATTTATACAGTATGTGTAATGTATGCATATTGTTTAAATTAAAAGTTGACTGCTTTAAATCTTAGACTCTAACCACCTACAAAGTCCAACTTGAAGATGATCCTATTGTTCAAGCCCATCTTAAGACATTGTATGACAACCTTCTTGAGCAGAATTTGTGTCGTATTATAGAACCATTTTCCAAGGTTCAAGTTCAACATGTTGCAAATCTTATCAAGTTACCGCTGGTAAGACAATGTTTTTTTTAGGTTTGTTCCACCATGCTGTTAAAATGTCTAAAATTTTAGGTCAGGGTAACCATTCAAAAAAGCCATTTAACTGTCTTTCAGTGATATTTATTTTTCCTTAAGTTCTGAGAACCAACAATAAAATGTATAAAGCTCAATAATGTACGAGGTTCCTGTCTTCCAAGGGTGACCTTTAATGTCACTGCCGCTCGTGCTCTGCTCAGCTCCCTTGTGCGATGACTTTCAACTCAGCAAATATCCAGAGCCAAATTTGCTATTTGTTTTTGAACCATCAGAAATTTTTATAAATTATCAACACAAGCGCCCCACATTTCCCATTGATGATATTTTTTTAACTCTTTTGTTAATTAAATGGTTGTTTTAAGATTGGACTGACTTTACACATCAAAATATGAACTTTGGGGTATAGGCTAATACAGAGGAATAGAAATTACAGTTAACCGGTCCAGATAAACATGACTGATCCTGATCTTAGGTTATTAGTAATGAACAACCTAATTTAAATCTAAATAACTCTACACTTGTAGAAAGCTTTGCTGATCACTTATTTATCAAATTGTTTATAATTTCTTTTCAGGTTACTGTAGAAAAGAAATTATCTCAGATGATCCTAGATAAAAAGTTTCATGGTGAGCAGTGTCAATGTCAATTTTTGTATATTACTTTTAAGTATACTTTTGTAATGAGATGTACATTTTTCTTGCATAACTTTTCTTTAGACACAACCATATAAAACTCAATTGGTGATCTTGATGCTGTGGATAATGATGAGTCTATATTTTGTATTCTTAACAAGGAAACAAAACAATGTAAAGAAAGGAAATTTAGTGATATAATTCCTGGAAAAATGCCCAAAGCTCCTTTATCCCATAGGCTATAACTGATAAACTAGTGAGATAATAAGAATAAGATTAAATACATTTTTCTCTGATAGTAATAGATGGGTGATTTGATATTTAGTTTTAAAAAAGAGGAACCTATGTTCACAAAATATTGCTTTTGCACTGATTATTTGAAAACAGTCATTTAGCCAAAGATTAGGTTATCTAGAAATACAGAGCTGTTGTGTGAAGGTCGTTGAACAAAAGTTGAGAATGATCTCAATGTTGAGGGTTTTGTTTAAGGTGTAAGGTACCTGATTACACTTCAGCATCCATTTTTTTAAAAATGGACAGGGTTTGCAATTTAACAAAAGGAAAAATGTTTGAAAATCTAGATTTAAAAAAAATAATAATAATTAATAATTGTAAATAAATAATAAATGCATGGGTCTCAACTTACTTGATACGCATGCACTTAAAATCTTTTTTAAAAACAATAACAATCCAGCAAGGAAAAATTAATAGATGTCTAAACCAAAAATTTAGATTTTGGGAAGCACAATACCAGTACTGTTGGTACTTATTTTTCTTTTTAATTTATTTCTAATAATTGCTACCAAATACTTAAACTTGCTGTTATCATTAACTTGCTTATGTTTTAGTTTTGAACAATTCAATTTCCATCTCATTAAAGCGCTGCTGCCCATAAAATTCCACAAGAATGTGATCTAATTATATCTATATATGTGGTTTTGATTATTTTCCTATACCATACATGTCCTGAATGCAGTCCTTCATTTATTTCACATATAGTGGGGTTAGATATCTATTTAGGACTTGAATGAATGTGGTGGGCATGTTCATATGATTACATTTTAAAAGTGTGCTGAATTCTAAATTTTCCTCTCAAGTGTAATATATAAAATAGCTTTTTAAAAAAAATGTTGTTTTTCTCCCAACTATCTTGAATGAGATTATTTTTACATTTAAATTTGATTATTTGTATTGTGTACATTTATATTTGCCAGGTATCTTGGACCAAGGTGCTGGAGTTCTCATTGTCTTTGAGGAGGCTCATTCTGATAAAACTTACGCCAATGCTCTAGAAACAATACACAACATGGGCAAGGTTGTAGATGCTCTCTACCACAAGGCCAAGAAATTGACGTAGTACATACCGTCAGTCAATGCACAGCTGAGGCTGAAATGAAGGACCTTACTTTAGTCCAAGCCACCATGAAATTGAAATGTGGAGAAATCAGTTTGCTGAATTTCTATCTATTAAGATGATCTGTTTGATAATATCTAAGAAAGTGTGTGGCAATGTTTTACTACTTTTTTGGCTTATTGAGATGATTTTGTTGACTTTGCTATAATGTAAGGTCTTGTGTTTGAGTCTCAGGGCCTGTCAGCTCCTGTATATAACCCTTTATCTGTGACATTGTCTTATTATCTGTATGACATTGAGTTGTCCTTTTTTAACAAAAAAATCCTTTGAGGTAATAAAATGAGCTTTATATAATGATGAGACAAGATATTTAAAAATCCTTGAGTTTTATCCAACATTTGAAGACAAATTACGGGTTGTGGAAATGTCAGAGCAGTAGTAATAAAATTATCTTAACAATTTGGAGATACCCTTACAGACACCCGATCTAATTCCAGTGCTATTGGTAGAGATGGCAATGTAGTTTATTATAAGGCTTATAGGTTAGTTGACAAATTTCACCAATTAGTTGACTCAATAAAATAGCATGCATGACTATCTGAACATGCCCCTGTAAAGTCAATTAAAATGCCTTGATACTCAAGTCTCTTGTTGTCATTTTTGTCCCAAGTTTCATCTTCATTTAAAATTGATAAATAAAATACGTTATTTCCTAGGGTTGTGTTGATAAACCAGTACTTTCAACCCCTAGCATCCAGTTTTAAAAAAATCAAATTAGAGCCGGTTGGCATTCTAATAAAGAGAATTTCTTTTTCATTCATTATAGTCCAATTGCTTGCATAAGTACAATGATCATCTATTATCTTCCAACCATCAATGTACGCATATCATTTGTGGACATTTAAATTTTGATTGGATTATCTGTGAACATAGACTAGATTTGTTGGATTAAAGATATGCATATTTATAATCTAAATAACATACACTGATCATCCATGTTGAACCACTAAAGACATACACACATAAAGCAAGCACACTGTACTAATGTGTACCTTAATAAGAAAGAAAGCAGACCATACATTAATTACAACTTGAAAATTTTCTGTGGCATGGAAGAACATTGTAATTAATTTGTTTAGAAAATCAAATGAACAAATTGACAAAATAACAAGTGAGGAAAGTTACTGTATTATGCCTTTTTATTGTTTTCAACCACCTGACGTTACAAGTCTCTCCAGAACTTATGCTAACAAGACTTATCCAATATTTACAGTGCAATGCTACTTGTTGGGGGATTTTAAAATGAGAACATTCTATTTAGTTAGTTTCCTGTCAAGTGTGAAATTTTTGTCAAAGAAATTTGTATACCCTGCTTGTGAATTTCGTTAAATATTTAATAAGAGTGACTAAGCCTAAATAATGATCGAGGTATACCTGTCAATTTTTGAATGTCTACCTGTCAGTTTGTCAATGTCTACCTTTTACCTGACAACTTTTGTTGTGAATGTTACCTCAAAGCAAAACATTTTTTAAATTTAATTTGCCATCAATGTTCTTTCTAAGGTATTTGTGTCTGTGTGCAAAATAACAAACTCCTATGCACAGTATCCATTTTTTAAAACTACACATATATTAAATCCTTATCAAGATCTGCAGACATCTGCGCAGCTTTAAGTAAGGAAACATTAATTACCATGCATAATTAAAAAGAAGATTTCCTGGTGTCTTGTGTCAAAACATCTTGATCTGATGGTTTACCTTAGCTTTGTGAACACAAAAATTATTTACTTCATGGAGATCTTTGCTCATGTTGTACATGGGGTTAGTGAACAATTACCCCCCCCCCTCTTTTTTAAAAATCCTTTATATTAACTTATGGTGTCTGAGCCGGGCTGGCGACTGTGCGACCTTGTGGAAAAACCCACTTTCTTGTAAGCTAGCAAGCTGAAATTTTTCAGGCAGACTCATGCCAATGATAAAAATGATGAATCAAAATTTCAAATCGATCGAATGGACAGTAATTGAATTATTGCATTTTAAAATAATTTTATTTATCTCTTTATATCAGGTTAATTTTTTGAGATATAGTGCTGTGGTGCGTAATATGTTCAACAACCTTCATGTCGCGCAATAAGGTGCGCATTACATTGACAGTAATATATTCACGATCGGTGTGCATTCTATTAAACACGTTTTACGAGACATAACTATAATTTCGTATTTTCGGATTGTTTTGCCCTGCTAGTCATGTCTCCTTTATAAATTATAAAGGATTTATAGTGAAAAACTTTTTTAACGGGTTTTTTAAGTTTATTTTTTCCTTAGCGCACAGTCACAAGATGAAATTGAATAGGACTAAAGAAAACTCAGAATTGTCTCCACTTCTCTAACTTGCTATGATCATCAGTGGTCATTTATTTCATAACATTTTGAGTCATCTTTGCTAGACAATTACTGATAGCATGCGTAACTTGGCCTCTGGTCCAGTTTGACCTTCCATTATGCTCGTTCTTTTGTATTTGTACTTGTATACGTTGTGTATACGCTCTTTTTCACTTCACTTCTTAGGACTGTGCTAGCTATTAGTGTTAGCTCATCCATGCAAGTAATAATATATTTAGCTTCAAAGAACAGTCCTTTAATCATCATTTCCAGTATGTTTAATGAATTGCAGTTAAGATCAAACTTGTCTTATCTATATAGACGCTCTTTCTGTACAGTAGATAATTGCGTCCACAGACCATGCCGGTCTGTTAGCAAGTGATGCAGCGTTCACATGCCCCGACTATGAGGGTTCCACGCATTACCCAGCCGCCTTTATTTCCCTGACTAGTGTTAGGCACCCATTCGGAGCTGGGTGGACTCATGGACGTGAGCGTTTCCTTCCTTGCCTTTCACATGGATTCACACACGTGACCATCGGTACGCGGGCCGATCGCGCATGCCACACAACCACCGTGTTTACGGCATGTACTCAAAACATTTCATCTAGCATCAATTTTTACATTGAAAAACTACTGGAGATCTACTGGAATACATGTTGAAGTTAAATCTTTTTTTCTAAGCTTTGCAATATTATCAGATTAAAACCTTTATATCATATAAATTATTAAATGTTAATATTTAAATTTAAACAAAAATCAAGAGGTATAGAATGCGATGAGAAAAATAAATGACCTTGACCCTGGGTAAACCAATCAGACTGTAAACTTATGTTCATAAAATCTGTGTGATTTAAGGAATTGAATTTAGAACTTATTTCTCTCGATGAAGTCCAGTGTGTCGTAAACATTGCTATTTTGAGTTTTACATAACAATGTGCGACATATTTACTGCTACTTAACCAGCTGTTTGATAGTCAGTGCAACATCACATATGACGTGAGAACCGTTGCTTTTTAATAGGGGCTAGAAATTCGGACCAATATGAGCAGACGATGGGTGTTCGGTGCTACGTGAGTAAGTGCTGGGTATTTGGTGCTACATTAGGCAGGTGCTTGATATTCGGGGCTACATGAGGCAGGTGCTTGATATTCGGGGCTACATGAGGCAGGTGCTTGATATTCGGGGCTACGTGGGGTAGGTGCTGATTAATACTAGGGTAAGTTTAGGTTAATGATTAGGATTTAGGCTTGTTTTACTTTGGTTGTCAGTCAAATTTCAATTTCATCGAAGTTTTTAACTAACGGCATCCTACAAATTAATTTGAACTCAAAGTCTCATCTACAAATCAATGATAATATTCGAACTCTTCTTTACATTTAAACTATATTTAGTGTTTCCCAGACATGTCTAAACTCCGCGGCCAACAAACTGTTTGAACAAGTCGTAATAAAGTTGCAGAGCTTTAGAAAATAGTGTGCTACTAGTTTGTTGTTTGAATTGTTTAAAAATTAAGTTGTGACGTAAAAGAAAATGTGCGTGACGAAATGTTTGCAACAGTAAAGAAAATATTTTTATCTCAGCTTTGAGGATTATGTCCCCTACCTTGTTGTAACCCTCGCATCTCCTGATATGTCAACGCTTACCTCCTGGTGTGTGAACCCCGTGTGATACACTGAGTTCTACACGTTACTACCTCCCAGCTCTACTAAACACCTACATTACACATTTAATAATAAAAGCAGGCGTTATTTGACGAGCACTGAAGTTTGTGTTAAAATTTCTTCGTCAAGTGAGATGTCTAATCGGTATATCTGGTTATCCTCAACGTTAATAGGCACTGTTCTTTTTTAAGTGAATAAAAGAAATGGCTTTCATTTCTGAACAGTTAGCGTAAACCCAAGTCGTGAATGTTAGAGGTGATCTGTGGCCATAAAACTGGCGTGTTCACATTTAAACAAGAGATAATCCTTCAGGACAAGTGGTATGGGGAGGGTTGAGATCTTCCTCGTCAACTCCAGACCGACCCGCCTTCGAATGACATTGCGACAGGCGTGTTTTAAAGGAATGACAGTTTTCATAGTGGCCAGCAGTGTAAGAAGGCTTTGGTGGTTAGAATCGGAAGGGTCAGTACTTTCAAACCGTGCCTGCAATGTTGGCCGAGCACTTTGGTCTATAGAACCAAGCGAAACGAGTAGTTGGCACGTTTTGTAGCAATGCTCGGTAGCAGCCATTAGAAAGAGTGTGTTCTCTAGACCATCTTGCTCTCTGAGGAGGTCTGTGTATTTGTGCACGTCCCAGTCGTATGTGGCGATCATGTTCAGCGTGTGGCTGGGCGACAGCAATGTGTACCTCAGCAGTAGTTCCACCACCCTGGAATACTTCCTGCGCAATGCAATGTGCAATGCCGTGTCGCCAGTCTTATTCTCCCGCTTGTTGATATCACACCCAGCAGCCAACAAACGCTGGACAACGTCTCTGTTGTTGTAGCACACAGCCTCCATCAGTGGACTCCTTCCCCACAAATTCTGAACGTCGATAAGACTTCCCGAAGACAGCAGAACGTCCACCGTTTCTACATTTCCATTTCTTGCTGCGAAATGCAGCGCCACTTCATTGTTTCTGTCGGCGATGTTGAGGTCCGCGTTAGCTCTGATCAGGCGCAGGGTTGACTCGGTCTTGTTGTTGCGAACAGCCTTCATGAGTGGAGTCTTGGCCGTGATGTCTTGGCTGTTGACCTGGGTTCCTATCCGTATCATCATGTCCAGCATGCCGTGCAGACCCAGCTCAGCGGCGTAGTGACAAGGAGAATTGCCAAAGACGTCACGCATGTCCAGCTTGGCCCGAGCTGTGATGAGCAGCTGCAGGCAGCTCATGTTATTGCTGAGAACAGCCAGGTGCACGGGGGTTCTCTTCAGCCTCTTTCCCATCTTGTTGACATCACATCCGGCCTCGATAAGAAATTTAAGCATGGGGGCATGGCCACAAGTGGAAACCAGGTGCATGGGGTTTATGTACTCGTGTTTCTTCTGCCTGACTACAAGAAAGCAGTCATTTAGGTCACGTTTGGTATGATGTGCTAAATACTTGACCTGAGGCATGTCGTTGGTGAGTACAGCGTCGTACAAGGCCAGGTCACTTTGTTCCTCGTAGCTCAGTGGACTGTGGCGTTCTCCGGGTTCTTGGTATAAACGGAACATGACAGTGTCTGAAACAAGGGGAAAAACACTCAACTATAAATCAAAAGACCCATAATTTACACGAAGAATCAGATACATAAGACAATAGAATTAGTTTAATGATGTTTACCCAATTTTTAAATAGATCTATGTACCTCTATGTTGGAACACGTCTGATCTTTTAATTTTGACTCAATTAGTTAAGTCAATAGGAAATCAATGTAGAATTCTGTTAAACACAGATACACATATGGCGAACAATTTAAGTTTATTTATCTCAAATCTATTCCTAATAACATTGCAATAACCTCAGTCATACATATACCACAATAATCTCAGTCATAGATATGTGACATTAATCTCAATCATACATATATAACAATAATCCCACTCATACATATATGACATTAGACTAATCCTAGTCATTCAAATATGACAACAACCCCAGTCATACATATATCACAATAATCTCAGTCACACATATATCACAATAATCTCAGTCACACATATATCACAATAATCTCAGTCACACATGTATCACAATAATCTCAGTCACACATGTATCACAATAATCTCAGTCACAAATATATCACAATAATCTCAGTCACACATGTATCACAATAATCTCAGTCACAAATATATCACTATCTCAATCTCAATTCCTATCCTAACAAACACAACGACACTAACCCTCGCTCTCCTATCCTGCAATCAACGTCTTTATAAGCGTAAGTTATTCCAGTTTTGTTTCTGTAATGCTCTCTCTGTCCAAGGGACCGTTGCATGGCGGTGAGGTTAAGTGTCCATTGTTGTGAACATACCCATAGCGTCTCTAGTTAAAAGGTTCGACGTATTTCATTCCACAGACTTCCCCAAACTAACTCTTAGAACATTCCAAGTAATTGCATGAATTATTTAGTATAAAATGTGTTATCAATTCTTGTCATTTCATCACATAAATTTAACAAAGATTAAAATAAAACCAGTCTATTGGACCGCACAACCCGGCAGTTGTGTTAGCTGATCTATGGTCTATGGACCACCTCATTCATACCATGATAAAACATTAGGAAATATAAGCCATCGCGTAGCACCACCTATATCTGTCCACATAATAGCTCTCGTACAAACCTGTTATTTATGGCCGTTTCATGAAGATGTATTCCTATATATCCTAATGTGACATTCGTCTTGACTGAAATGAACCCAGTGGACACGTAGTAATATTGCCTGCCACCGGGTGGAGCAGAACTGGCGATTCCACCGAGCTATTGATGTCTTAACATAATCTATGCGAACCAGTTGCTTCTTAACGAGACGGGAAACCACGAGTGGCTAACTGAGACTGGTGTGTGGGGCATGGGAAGAGCTGGTCAATACTTGCTGATCAGGCCTGCAATGTTCTGTGCCATGACACGAGAGAGAGGTGCCCTAACGTCGGAATGTTACAGGGATGGTGATGTCATGTGTTGTTGATGTTGCCCTATAGACAAAGGCTATTATCTCCGTTAGAAAAAGTCAACCACTAGTTACCATCCCATGATTATTTTTTATAAAAGGAGTGGGAATTAATCATCTCAAGAAGTTTAGTTTTTTTTTTTTAATATTTGCTATTTATTTTCCTATAAATAATGGCTTATGTAAAATTAGAAGGTATTGATCAGATTTTAGGCTATTCTAGAAATCAGAAAAATCGTGTTGCGCATGTGCCGTGCGTGTCGTCATCGCACAATGCGCATCAAATGATCAGCTTCTTTTTTTTTTTTAAGAAAATTATATTCACATCTACATTTACAACAAATATATATATATATATTGTTTGCAAGTAAGTCACAGATGTTTAAATCAAAATGTCTCAAGCATTTATGTAAACGTCGTCTACGCAATTTTTTGGACAACTAATTTATCAGTTATGTATACGTTTCCTCAAAGATCACCAACAAAGTCTCATAGTACTCAACACAAAAATACAACGTTGAGAGCATAAAAAATATTCTTTAACAATCATTGTTTTCTATAGTTCAAATATAAAATATGTGATTCGTTATTCATAAAAATTGGAATCAATTTTTAAATAACAAAAAGATCTAACACAACGTGACTAGCCAACTACTTTCTTGCCTGTTATTTGACTGTCGTCTATGTAATGTCAGATTATTTCCAGATGTCCACAAACCTGGCAAACTTTTACTTTACAGTATGTACAGTGACACAACATGACGTAAAGCCTTGTAACAGCTAATTATTATACTGTTTACCTGTCACGTCATAAATATTTTAAAAATCTTCGATAATTCCTCCCTTAATGCCTACCATTATTTTATAAGAAGAATCTTGTCCTTATTTGAAACAATGTATTTATTTTCTCCTGGTATTCTTATGGGGATGGCTTCATAACTATAACAGATGTCAAGTGGGCGTATCTAGTAAGAGTGGTGATTTGTCTGTTGTTAAATATTTCCTCTTTGAATGTAGTGCTATAATTCCGCTGTGACAGTAGTGCTATATTTCTTGTATAGCAAAAGCAATATATCATTTATATCTCTGTTGTAACATTCTGTTGTTAGAATAGTGATGTATTTCTGGTGTTTTAATTTCTATTAATTGCTTTTAAAAACATCACATTTGTTTTCTCTTTCTCTTTTGCTTATAATAGGACTGTGCAATAGAAACTGTTTTATACTCAAGTATGCTGATTTATAAGACTGTTTTATACTCACGAATACCTGATTTACAAGGTGTTTTTTTTCAAACCTTTTGCTAAAAATACCTGTAGGTTTTCTAAATATTTAAATTTCATTTTTATACGTTATTGTTTTTGTATTCACACCCAATTATTAAGCAGGCAACTTTAACACCTTTGTAATCTCGATCTACTTAAGCAATAGGATAATAGGTCCATAGACTTTAGTGCCGCTACGCTCTTCTGCAGACACACGCATTCTCTGAAATCCTACGACACGAACTAAAACATTTGTCGAAAGGTCATTCTCTTTTTGTGCAGCCAAACAATGTAATTCTCTACCATTACACATCCGTAGTTAAGTATTCCAACTACCAAGTCTTTTTAAACTGTACTTAAACACATCTTTTCAAAATGTATTTATAAAATAAATGAAACAAAATTACTTTTAATGATTAACGTAGCTTATACGTAACGTATTGTCATTTATGTGGTTATTATATGAATGGTTATTTCATTATTATATGTCATATGTTTGTTATTATCTCCATGTAAAGCGCGTTGAGCCCAGTCCCTTGCTGGGATGCAGCGCTACATAAATTATCAATTTATTATTATTATTATTATTATCATTATTTAAAACAAAAACAAAACAAAAAAGATGACAGGCGACTAAAATCAAATACATAACGAAAAGTCAAGAGATCTCTAATCGCAGTTTCTCCATACAAGAAATCTATGTCGATGAGCAAATTCTTTTAACAAGGTAGCCTAGTTTAATCAGGAAAAGTCTCATATTCCTCTTCCACATGAGACTATGATCATTGTTATGTTAATGTAGGCCTGCAGTTCTATTTGTTCATATTCTCTCGTACGTAAAATACAGGTTGTTTAGGGTCAACCACTGACTTGAACAAGAGAGATACCTATTATATTTCCACAACAAATAGACAAAATACATTAGAAGGTTGATTAAAAACAACAACAGGTGTATAATTTTTAAATTTTTATATTGTTGACATTTTCTTTGTTAAATTTTAACATTAATTGATGAGCAAAAACAAGACGTTCCCGACTCCGTTTCACGTGGAAGCAAAATCCTAACATGAAAGTTGTGAAGGAAAGATAACTATGGCGTTTTCATCTTGGTATGGAGTGTATAAGTGTAAGAAGAGGGGCATTATAAGATAACAAAGGCGAAATGGTGATAAACAATGAAATGATCAGGGGAAAAGTGAAACCTGGAGTTTATGTTATTTGTTATGCTCAAATAAACAATAAATAATAGAAGACAAAATCTTACAAAGGTGGTTTGGAGAGTAAAACGTGCAGACAAAAAGAAACAAACGAACGAATCCAACAAAATTATATGGCAATTCGTGTTCAATATTTCAAGAGACAGCTCGCCGCCAACTCAAAAATTTGTTTATACCAGAAAAATCCATATATCTAAGGACAAATTATTAATTTATTTTCAAATGTCGAAAATACTTTGTTACTATAAATATTTTTATTACTTTTTTTTCCAATTTTGTTTCAGTGGCTGTGTTTCTATGACTACAACAGTAAATAATATAAACAAGGGCATGCGTTTATTTGAGGAACTCTTATTGTTCTAGGACTTCTACTACAGTGATCTTTCAATCTCAAAGAGAATAAGAAGAAATCACGTACAAAAAGACTTCATTTCTTTCGCTTGGAAAGATATCTCAATAGATTTGTCCCTAAACCTTAGAGCTGCTATTGACTTATATCGAAAACTCATTCAGTTGACAAATGTTTACCAACTGTCGGTAAGCGATCTGGCGGTAGGAAACTGTCAAAGACACACCATCATGGCCGACAACTATCAAGCATTTGATGTACGTCACCTACATGACACATGCCTTTTAGCCATTGGAACAAACATTCTTTCCCCTCAGTGTAAAAACTCAAGCGAAAATAGCGATGTGTATGGTCTGTGATATTACTTCCAACAAAAGATTGGAAGAAAATAGAACCCATAAATGCTTCTATAACTTTCTACTTTCAACTCCAAGCTCCGGAAAAGTTCTAAAACACAGTAAAAACATAGTTTAACACAAATAGCATAGTTAAGTTAAACACAATAAAAACATAGTTTAACACAAATAGCATAGTTAAGTTAAACACAGTAAAAACATACTAAATTAAAACATAGGTCAATTATTTTCAGTTGAAAGGGGAGGGACTACCAAACATGACGTCACGAACATTAAGCCCTGCTCTGTTCTGACTTCTCGCAAAAAAATGACTCGAGAAATTGAATGTTTTCTATTGATATGACTTCTATTTATATGACTTCTATTTATATGACTTCTATTTCTTCCTCGAACCATTTTCAAGTTCGAAGATGCAGAATGTGTGCTACTTGTTCAATATTCAGTGTCCATTGAGTGGTGACAGTGACAGTTTGGTATTTTGAAAGAAACTAAATACGTCAAATAAACGAGTCCAAAAATCCCAATAGATTAACTCTCATTTCAATAGTTTTACTTTAACATGAAGCACACATAATTAAATCTAACTGACATTTTAATAGATAGCCTCTATCCAGAGCTTCTCAGCTTGGGACGTGCGCTCTATCAGTGGGGGGAGGGCATCGAGTTTTTCAGGTGGGCATTAGGTGTCTTCATTAAACAAACTCTAAATGAACATAGTCTGTAATGTAACAAAGATGGTTGACAAGGTCAGTAAATAATGTAATCTCACTGGGTTCAACTCCTGGAAACTCCAGTTAGTAAATATGTTAACCATACTTGGGCATTAGATATATAAAAGCGACTCGGCCGGGCATGGTCCAAAAAAGGTTGAGAAGCACTGCTCTTGGCAATAAACTCACTAAATTGAACTAATGTTCGAAACTTGTCTTTTCATTTTTAAAAAAATGAAATAAAGAATAGAGGGGCGATTATGTTTATGTCAAATTCTTAAGTTAAATGTCTGTCATTCGTATCCTTCTGTGGCTTGGATCGTGACGTCATTTCTGGACAGCCCTTTACACATGAGACGTAAAATTGAGATATAACAAAGAAATGGCAATATAACAAGACAGTAAATATAACAATACTAAGCATAATAAGAAGACTCCCTCAAAATAAATATCAAATATTCATAAATTTAAATCAATTACAAAAACATCATTTAAAAGAATGACTCTTCTCTCGGCGAGATTTTTGTTGTTGGTGGCATTAAAACAAATTAATGACATGAAAATATTTAATATAGATCTATTAGCAAACGATACAAAACCCAAAAATTATGGCAATGTTAGATAAATAATTGACTTCACACATTGAAATGTCGTTAACACTTCTAACGTGAAAACAAATACAAAGCAAACTGCTCCCATTTATTTTAAAATCATTTATAGACTCAGTCATGTAACTTAAATTTTAAAGTAAAAAATAGATCTTTGGAGTACATTTTATTTTATTTTTTCCAATCAATACATTTTAAAGTTGAAGAAGTTTACATTTTTTTAAATTTTCGCTGTGTCCCTTAAACCAATGCTTCAAAGCAAAATACCAAAGACATTCCTAATTTAAACTTTAGCGCTACTTCAAATAGGAAAGCTTTGCAGAATATATTTCGAAAGTGCATTTATTTAATGTTTACAATGGTTTTCAAGTCATCCGTAATCTGCATCTGAACTTTGAACCATGTCTGCTTATAAAAAAATAATATTGGCATAATATGTAACATCAAAATTGTCTTTTAAATAAAATATAGGGTTGTCATTACATAATAAGTGGTTCAAAATTAAAATAATACAAAATGACATAGAATATACATGCAAAAAATGACTCTTTTAAAATGAGATGAAATAGACAACTCTAAAGGAAATGTTTTCAGGCTTCAAAACTCTGTTACCATAAACGGAATGGTGTATATTTCTTTGTGTGACATTGTACCAATGACCCGTATTATATCGACCACATATTGGTCACATTCAAGGCAAAATGACGTCATAAATATATCTAGGAGTCTTTAGCTATTTGCAGTCGAATACTTGAAAACTTGATAATGATGAATAAACATCATGAAAATGGTGTAGTGGGTGGGGAGGGGCATATGTTAAATCCTAAATGAAAGCCTGCCATAAAAATATTTTAACTATTTTTCTTAAAATCCTTCAACCAGATAAAAGTATCACAAAGAACTTCTTGAATAATATAACAATGCTTGTTAAACAATCTGTTCATCATGTTACTCACTCACTGCCTGGTCATGTGATGACCATCAGTCAATCGCTAGATTAACAGAACTGTTTCGCCTATTCATACAATCACTAGCTGAAATTCGCATGGAAAAGTTATAATTTTCCAGTAAAAATTTATTTGCGAAGTAGATCTAAACAATGTCCG
The DNA here is from genome assembly GCA_002072015.1 of Radix auricularia. Taxonomy (NCBI): domain Eukaryota; kingdom Metazoa; phylum Mollusca; class Gastropoda; family Lymnaeidae; genus Radix; species Radix auricularia. The sequence continues at coordinate 159,102 of MUZC01000697.1, read as the reverse complement.
TTAATGAGTAGATAATGACTTTTAAAAAATAAATAAATAAATCTTGTCCAACTTATTTTAGATGGCATTAACACGTCACACAGAAAGATTTGAGCCAATCGTGAGGGCGCCACATGTCCAGTTATTTCCTTGAACTTGTTCAATACAAATGGTTAACGATTAACGGATCTAGCATTTATCACCAGTTGAACTATTAACATTTGATACCATCAGTTAAATGACCAACATATGAAAACAGATTATGGTCAATATTCTCAGATCATAAGCGGGGATGCGTTGGAGGTGATCCACCCTGGGTGGCAACCTTTTATCCACGTACTCAAGGGAGACATTTATAAGCCACCAGAGTTGGGTTGTTTTTGTCATGAATGAGGGCGGTAACAGTTTGATTTGTTTTGTGTGGCCTTGACCCTTAATATGAGTATGAGACCAAGTCTCTAAAATGTCCTTTCATCAGAAGTTCCCATTTTGTCCTCTTACTATTTTCACGTACTTTGGCGAGAGCATGTTAGTTATTGGTATTGTCAACAATGCACATAATTATCTCAACATCTTGTCTACCTCAACAACTTTGTTCCCACACAGCCCCAGTCAGTTGATCAGAATTGTCTTCAAGTCTGCAATTATTTATGTCAGCGTTATTTAAACAAATTTGCTCCTCTCTTGCTTCACTTTGTAAACAAATGTCAGACTTTCAAAAAATAAAATTGTGTCACTAATTAATACCCTGCCCGACGTCTAACTCAAAAATAAAAAATGAATTGAAAGGGCCCAACCTATTTTTAATTTTTACGATCTAGGAAAAAGCTTAGAACATTACAATCATAACAACTTAACACATTTTGACATTTATGTCAACTTCAATATACGACAGGAATCTATTTCTACAATTAATTTTAAAATTCATTTTCGTACATTTTCGTTATTTTTCATATATTGTTTATAATTTATAATGAATTTATTGCTAGTTTATTTTCATTTTGACCTGAACATGTCAAATTTTTGAACTGTTTAAAGCAATTGATGAAGTGTTCATTGCTCTATTAATATCAAATTGGAATAAGCTGACACGATCCTGGTCAACTTAAAACATATTGGGATTAAGACCTCGGCGTTGGTTTATGTATTGACATCAGCTCTCTCTCTCTCTCTCTCTCTCTCTCTGTGTGTGTGTGTGAGTGTGTCTTTAGGCAGCCATTAGCAGAGGCTGCTATTTACAAAAATAACTAATCAATAATAATACATTGAGGATCATGTGATAGCTTGACATTTTGAAACCACATACATTTTATCGGCATTACAAAACAACAAATGTTTTAAAGTTGGCCTAGTTTATATATGTATTAAACACTCACAAAGTAAGTCTATAAAATCCAAATCCCTCCCTCTCCACCCCCACTCAGCTTAAGTCAAACTTTTTCTCTTCCATATGTGGACAGTGGACGTAATTAAGAGCCCAAACTAGTATTAAATTGCACAAAATAGTCACACGTTTAGATTGTTAACCACAAGCTTAGATTGTTAACCACAAGATTAGATTGTTAACCACAAGATTAGATTGTTAACCACACGCTTAGATTGTTAACCACAAGATTAGATTGTTAACCACACGCTTAGATTGTTAACCACGCGCTTAGATTGTTAACACCACGCTTAGATTGTTAACCACAAGCTTAGATTGTTAACCACAAGATTAGATTGTTAACCACAAGCTTAGATTGTTGACCACAAGGTTAGATTGTTAACCACAAGCTTAGATTGTTGACCACAAGCTTAGATTGTTAACCACAAGCTTAGATTGTTAACCACAAGATTAGATTGTTAACCACAAGCTTAGATTGTTGACAACAAGCTTAGATTGCAGACAATACGAGAATTTCAAAGCCTTGAATCAAAGTTTCATGAAAAAGATTAGCTAGACTAGAAGAAAATGGACAAAATAGCAAACATGTTTGTTCTTGGTTAGTCAATAATAACTTCTTCGGTGACATTTGATACATACATTTTTGATAAATGATCACTGGTCCATTCTTTTGTGGAATGGTTTTTTAAAAAATATTTCTGTTCCATTCTATGCAACTTTTTCATTCCAGCTCTAATCTTTGGCTTTTCTTCGTTGTCGCCCACTTGAAAAGATTCCTAATCACACACTCGTTCTCGGGTAGATAGAAATAGAATGCTGGTAAATTCTGGTTTGAAAAGTCTTATCAAAGTAAGTATAAGTTTGAAGAGACTAACAAGAATCAGATACGTGTAAAGTAATCAAGGGTGCCATCAGAAGATATTGTTAAGTACTAGTTTGAAGGGTGTAATCAGAAGGAGATATTGTTAAGTACTACTTTGAAGGGTGTAATCAGAAGGAGATATTGTTAAGCACTAGTTTGAATCTATAGGTGTAATCAGAAGGAGATATTGTTAAGCACTAGTTTGAAGGGTGTAATCAGAAGATATTCTTAAGTACTAGTTTGAAGGGTGTAATCAGAAGATATTCTTAAGTACTAGTTTGAAGGGTGTAATCAGAAGGATATATTCTTAAGTACTAGTTTGAAGGGTGTTATCAGAAGGAGATATTGTTAAGTACTAGTTTGAATCTAGGTGTAATCAGAATCAGATGCTAGTAAATACTGTTCTAGAGATGTAGTTATGACCAATCTACAAATGATGCTAGAAAGTGTTCTTTTGAAAAGTGGCCCTTTGTCATTTAGCAATATAATTTGAACCGATGCAATGTTAACAACATTACCATGGTCTCTGCTAGATACATTGTTTTCAGACTCTGCTTATCAGTCTTATACTGGCAGTTCATTATTAATATTAATGTCTTGATTATTGCACGGTACGATACTTTATTAGTTATCTTATAATGGCTCACAGTCCTAATGTGTCAGTCTCACATTCTTATACTGACAGTCTGTCTTATATTGTCTCCCTGTCCTACGTTGTCTGTCTGATATTAGATCCCTGCCCTAAGTTGTCAGTCGCATATTGACCCATTATCCTAAGATGTATGTTTTATATTTACTGCCTGTCTTATATTGGCTGGCTGACCTAATCTACGTCGATTATGTAAGTTAAAGGTCACATTTTGATTGTCTTTAGAAGGTCTATCGTACAGTGTTCTATAACGGTTGACTATCATACATCATCAGTTCTATATTGGATGCTGTCTGCTAATGTTCAACATCTATCAACTGAATTTCTGTATTAGACTTTCGGGTAAAAGAACGAGACCAAGGAAAATGAGGGACGTCTTTCTACAATGAAAGTGGGAAACATATCTCCCTCAATGTGCGGGGGGGGGGGGCACCGCCCTACACCCGCGGGGGGGGGNGAGGGGGTGGGGGAAACAACTCTAAACTCTACAGTCATTGTGGGGACTATTCTACACTCACAATGGGGGACAACTCTACACTCACTATGAGGGACAACTCTACACTTACTGTGGGGGACAACTCTACACTCACAATGGGGGACAACTCTACACTCACTGTGGGAGACAACTCTACACTCACTGTGGGAGACAACTCTATCAACTGACTTTCTGTATTAGACTCTTCGGGTAAAAGAACGAGACCAAGGAAAATGAGGGACGACTCTCTACAATGAAAGTGGGGACAGATCTCCCTCAATGTACGGGGACAACTCTACACTCACTGTGGGGAGGGGGGAGAACTCTACACTCACTATGGGGGACAACTCTACACTCACTATGAGGGACAACTCTACACTCACTATCAGGGACAACTCTACACTCACTATGGGGGACAACTTTACACTCACTGTGGGGGACAACTCAACACTCACTGTGGGAGACAACTCTACACTCACTATGGGAGACAACTCTACACTCAATGTGGGAGACAACTCTACACTCACTGTAGGAGACAACTCTACACTCACTGTGGGAGACAACTCTACACTCACTATAGGAGACAACTCTACACTCACTATAGGAGACAACTCTACACTCACTGTAGGAGACAACTCTACTCTCACTATGGGAGACAACTCTACACTCACTATGAGGGGACAACTCTACACTCACTTTTGGAGACAACTCTACAATCACTATGAGGGGACAACTCTACACTCACTATCTACTCCCTATCTATAAACATCTACGATTTCATATGTTACAAAATTGGCCAGTACAGCTGAGATTGCTATAAGAAATCCCCCCTCCCCACACACAATCCCCATTTCGATAAATAAAACGCTGACTTAGGTTTAAAAGATCAATCGACATACGTCAGGTTTTGGGATCTTGTTAACTGGTAACAACTGGTGTAGCCATTTAGAGAGTTCTGTGAAACAGTTGGCTAGAAAAGAGTGTAAAGTTTGGCTGAAAGTTAACTTAAGTAAATATAATTATCATCTCAAGTGTCTGCATCAGCAAGTGTGTACCAAAACAAAAGTGTACCAAAACAAATGTGTACTACAGCAAGTGTGTACCGCAACAAGTGTGTTTCACAAGTGTGTACATCAATAAGTATGTACATCAACAAGTGATCAAACGTAGTTGATTCTTATTCTTATCTAACATGTGTACATCAACAAGTGTGTACATCAACAAGTGTGTACATCAACAAGTGTGTACATCAACAAGTGTGTACATCAACAAGTATGTACAACAACAAGTGATCACATTCGGATTATGTAAAACAGCATCAACATTTCTCACATTGTAATGTGTGTATATCAAGATGTTCTCACATAAAAATAAAACTCAAAGGTGATATCTTTTATACCTACAACATGTGGTCTTACCGCCCTTTACTCCTTTCCCAAAAACAGCTGATTTGGAACATTGTATTTACTAATTAATTGTGGGAAATCCCGTTTACTAATGGAATCTTCAGGAGCAGAACAAAATGAATGTGAAGATAGGATTTGAAGAGAGGAATCAGTCCTTACATTCTACAGCATACTACGATTTTGCTTCAGAGTATTACACATTAGTGATGTCATGTATACGGAGAGTCGTACAGTATTGTATACAGCCCGAGTACCATAATACATCGTCCTTGTAAGTACATATTTATAACAAATAAAACATCTTCTCGTTAAAAGAGACGGTGCTTCTCAAAATCTTCAACCCAAGGTATCTACAATAAGTAGAAATAACATTCCCATCGCTTCTCTTCCATATAAGCCAGCCTTTTCCCCCTCTAAACTAATGATGTAATAATGGCACAGCCCAGGGTTAGTCAAGTTGTTTAGCCCAGCCCCATGGTGAACTTTATCCCCAACCGAGGACGCGTGTATCCCAGTTTGAGGAGCACCATTTTATACAACACTTTCATTCTTTTGTTCCAACACATCCTTCATAAGGACATAGTCTTTCAGGGCTCTAGGCACGGGGAGCAACTCGACTTTCTCCCAGAGGTTATGACCTGCGTGACGCCGGATGACCTTTCGACACAGCTGCTGAAGGGGGACAACTTTCTTCATGGCAGTCCTCAACCACAGGAGTGCCTCGTCCTGCTCGCCCGGTCTGGCCTGGACGTACCCGGCATAAAAGAACATCCTTGCCGAGTAGTCCACGTATCCGATGGTCGCCAGGAGCCGGCACAGTTTGTAATGACCCCGCTCTGCGGCAAGTTTAAACACCGATTTATAGATTCCGTTAGGGAAATACTTGACCGGCACGTCCAAGTCAATGTTGTAAACCAGGAGGAGCCACGTGATGTCCATTTTGTTTCCAGCAACGGCGTCGTGTACCGCTGTCTCTCCCTGGTGGTTGTAGACATCATGACGACTTCCGGCCGCCAGAAGAAGCTCCACAACACGTGTGTAGTTCCGTTTGATGGCGATGTGCAAGGCAGTGTCGCCCGTTTTGAACTCCCTGCGATTCACGTCGCAACTGGCACTGAGAAGAAGCTGAACGACTTCTTTGTGGTTGTAGCACACAGCCTCCATGAGGGGGCTCCTGCCCCAGTAGTTCTGAACATTAATCAAACTTCCGGCTGAAAGCAAAATATCACTAATGTCAACACATCCGTTTCTGGCCGCATAGTGCAGGGCCATATCACAGTTTCTATCCGTGATGTTGAGATCTGCGCTGGCTCTCAGTAACCGCAGCACGGCGTCCGTTTTGTTGTTTCTCACAGCTTTCATGAGCGGTGTTTTGGACGTGATGTCCTGGCTGTTGACATTGACCCCGCGTCTGATGAGCACATCGAGGATCTGGCAGTAGCCGTCGTCTGCCGCGTAGTGACACGGGGAGTTTCCAAACGTATCTTTGGCGTCTAATTTTGCTCCTGCTCCTATGAGCAACAGCATACACGCCATCTTATGACTCTGAACGGCGAAATGCAGGGCTGTTCGCCTTAACGTCCCTGTGGTGTGGTTGACGTCACACTTGGCTTCAATCAGATATTGCAACATGTAGGTGTGGCCCCTGTACGACGCCAGGTGGATGGGACAAAGGCCTGCGTCATTCTTACGTCTTACCTCTAGGAACTTTCCGTTGAGATCAAGTTTATGTTGCGCGACGAGGCGCTTGAGTTGTTGCAGGTCATTGTTGAGCACTGCGTCATAGAACTCAAGACCCCCCATTTGTGTACGTAACAACATGGAGACGGGTGATAATTCCCCCTCGTCCGGGGCGCACACGCACTCGCTGGTAATTTTGCTGCGTTCCGTTGCAAAGCTTGAATGAAATTCCTCACCGAACACAGTGTCCTACACTATGGGAATACGACCGACAGAGGTACAAATCATCGGACCTTGACCAAGGAAAATACAACTCCTCTGGTAAACAAACATCCGCTGATTGATAGATAGAAACACCAGCTGCCATCACTGGAGAAAAAAACATGGGGTAACAATACGAGAGCGTCCTCTACAGTCGGCAAGATGACGTCTGCTCAACACGGTTATCCAGCCTGACAGCACGCGCTGGTACAACAAGTAGGCATTTTTTATGATAATGACGTGGAAGAGAGAGAGAGCGCGCGAGACGGGCCGTGCCAATGAGGTGGGTATCTTTAGCAGATGGTGGAGGAACGCAGAGATCGATAGCCCGCTACTTGCAGACGTCGCTCACCATCCACCGCCGAGACGAAAATAGCCAAATGCCTCAACATTCAATCCCACGCTAAAACTAAGGCTGTGATGTTTCACTGGCCTCTTCAGTTCATTGCCTTGGTTCCCAAACCGTGGCTTGTGACCCCAAATCAGGCTGCGATAAATGGTTTTAAGGGTATCCCCTGTTCGAGGTGTTAACTAGAGTAGGGAGAGGGATATGCTTTGATGAGAAACTAAAATGTTCACAATTAATTAAATTATTGAAAAGGTTACTATAACAACCAGTTATAGTTTACATAAAACTGTGTTTTACTGTCATTGAGTCTACAATACAACGTTATATTGTTAGCGTCGCTGAAAACGTTCGGTTGTTATAAGTCTTTTCTTGTTCCTGGACAGCTGAAGAAGAGAGGCAAATAAAAATGGAAAATGCTAATATTTTTCCTAATGTACGTCACGCTTCAGACAGGGGGGGGGGAAGAAGTTGTGACGGGGAGGGGACGTCGTGCCATGAGTGACGTCACGGTGTTTTATATTAAATTTTAATTATTTTGTTAATATAACAAATACTTTTTTGTTTGAAAGTGTGACGTACAT
>MUZC01000697.1:107240-146994 GCA_002072015.1 Radix auricularia | reverse complement strand
AGAGTTGCGAAGTCTTAAGTGCCAGATTTTCCCAGCCAGGGGTACAAAAATTCCCAAATTGGGCTAAAAATTCCGAAATGCATTAAAAATTTGGGGGGAAATCTGAAAAGTGGCAACTTCAATTAAATTCTTTCGCATTCATTTTAATAACTTTTGACTTCCAAATTAAAAAATAATAAATATTTTTGCATTTTTAAGGCAATTTTTAATAGGGTACTTTCAATTTTTATTTAATGTGTACTTTTTTTTAAAAAACAACTTGGCTACAAAGCCAAAATATAGATTATACTTTTAAATTTTAACATCATGAAGTTTAAAAAAGTTATTTGGATACTCGTGTAATTTAAATTTGTCTGTGATTGATAAAATATATTTTTAAAAATGAATGTTTTGAAATTTATTAATAATGAATCAATCATACATGGTTACATAGATTGTTATATATTTACATAGTATTAATGATTTGGTCCTTTATATGTAACAAACATTTTATGATGATTCGGGCTCAGACTAATTATTTATATTATTTAATAGTAATACATTTACACAATCTGACTGTAAACTGTCTGCAGTCTACTGTCAGTGACAATGTTGGGAAAACCTAACAAAAACGTCAGGAAAAAAAACTAGATCCGAAATAAAAAACCTAGACACGCTAAAAATAAACAAATATGACGTCAAAGAGCCTCGCACCAACACAAAAAAGTATTTCTTATTTGAAAATGAGCATGTTTCAAATTATTTTATTTTATTTTCATCCAAGAATGTAATTATTTTCTTTTAAATTGTCAATCTCGAAAATTCCCATATGTTAGGTAAAATCCTTATAAATTCCTAAATTCCCATTTTAAAAAGTTTGGCTAAAAAAAAAAACACGATTCGGGAAATTTCTTAAGACTTCTTAACACTACGTGATTCAGACCTGACAGTCTTAATAATCTATAAAACTTGGCTCCCTTAGAGAATATAGTATAAAATATAGTTTAAATTTTTTAAAATTTCTCAATTTAGAAAAGCTCCGCTGGTCGTGTGGAAAGGGCGTAGGCTTGTGATGCAAATGGTGTCGGGTTCGATTTCCAGCGGTGGAATGTAAAAGTTTTTCTTTTCACACTCAATTTTTAACACACCAGCGAACATATTAAACAGTTATTTCTTCGTGTTCGTTTCTTTTTTCATTATTAATATTTAGTTACAGTCTTATATAAGCTGTTAGCAATCATATTTTTAGGGACGCTGGCTGGATAGGGCCCCCGTTTGATTGCAGCCAGGGGCCCCGTGCAGTCTTAATCCGCCCCTGGTTCAGGGGGTGAAAAATTAGCCAAAATTGCGTGAATTCATTTAAGGACGGCCACTTAAATCAATCGTATGATGATTTTTATAAATAAATAAAAATTAATCAATAATTTTAATTGAAACAATTACATTGTAAAAGTAAAAAGTGGGGAACATGTTAACCATTCCATGTCATATTTATGTAAGCATATAAAAGAGGCCGCATAAAATGATATAATATTTGTACACATTTTAAAAATATAAAATTCTTCTTTTAAAGGTCACAAGAGAGTATTTGAGTTTGCAGGTCCTCCACCCCCGAAATGATACAAAACATAATCCAAATTTACAGCCAAAAAACATTACCAATTAATATGCTCTTATTTTTAAATCCTTTATTTTAACTTGTGGTGTCTGAACCCGAGCGACCGACCGACAGTGTGTGCGTGCTTGCTTGCCGAAAAAACTTTGAATCGATTTTTAACCCACTTTCTCGTAAGCTAGCAAGCTGAAATTTTACAGGCATACTCATGTCGATGATAAAAATGATTTATCGAAATTTCAGATCGATCAAATCGACAAAAATTGAATAATTGAATTTGTAAATTATTTTATTTATCTCTTTATATCTTGTTAATTTTTTTAGAAAGAGTGTTGTGGTGCGTATTATGCTCAACAACCTTTCCTGACGCGCAATGAGGTGCGTATTATATTGTCAATACATTTTAAAAATATTTTCATGATCGTTGCGAATTATACTAAAAATGTTTTACGAGACATAACTAGAATTTCGTATTTTCGGATTGTTTTGCCCTGCGTATTACAATGAACATCCTTATAGCTATGTCTGGTATTAAAACGATTTAGAGACAATTTTTTACGGGTTAAAAAAAAATATTTATAAATATATGATTTTTTTATAAACAAAGAAATATTACACATTATTATGTAAACATATTTATAAATTACTTACCAAACTTTCATAGTAGAGAAATCTTGTATTATGTTATCAAAATTTAAATTATTTGTAATATCTTGTTCTATGGACACTATTGCAAGATTTGGTAGTGATATAGTCTTGAATCACTCATTGTAAAACGAAGATATATAAAGGGTTTAAGTTTTTTCATTATCTTCAGTTTGGAGAAACTCCTTTCACAACTAGATACACTTATACCAATTGTTGAAAATATCGTCATATCGACATCCTTTCGTCTCGCGAGACGATGGTGCATCACCGTTGGGTTGGGTTGCATTTTCTCGAGTGGCTGTGCAGTCCTATCCTTGAGTGACAGTCTTTACCACAGTTTTTACACACGAGTTCTGTGCTACCAAATGTTTTGGCCTTTCTCCTAGCTTTTCTGTCTGCAGCCTCCTCCGTTCTTCGCTCCTCGTCTACTATGACGCCCTCTTTGACAACTGTGCGCCACGTAGATCGGTCTTCTGCCTTACACTCCCAGTCACTTGTATGTATTTTGGCTGCTTTCATGTCCCTTTGACAGACATCTCTAAATCGCAAACTTGGGCGACCTGTTTTCCTCTTTCCTGAAGCAAGTTCACAATATAGGAGGTCCTTCGGGATGCGGCCGGGGCTCATTCTTTTGACATGTCCTAGCCACCTCAGGCGTCTTTCACTAAGAATTGAAAACATGCTTTGGGTATTGGCACGCGTTAGGACCTCACTATTAGGCACTTTGTCTTGCCATTTAATACCAAGGATGCGACGCAGGCATCTCAAATGGAAGCTGTTAAGCTTGCGCTCTTGTGATGTATAAGTGGTCCATGTCTCGCTCCCATATAGTAGTGTACTGATGACACAGGGTCGATAGACGCACAGTTTGGTTTTCTCCGTTAGCTTGGTGTTTTGCCAGACCCGCTTATTTTAGTTTAGCCATTGTTGCAGCTGCCTTGCCAATTCTGCTGTTTATTTTTTCTTCAATGGACAGTGTATTAGAGACCTTGGATCCCAAGTAGGTGAAGCTGTCCACAACCTCCAGGTTTTCATTATCGATATTTATGGTAGGAGGAGGTCTAGTTTCTTAGGCCATGATGTTTGTCTTTTTCAAGCTGATTTGAAGACCAAATTCTTTGCAGGCATTAGAGAAGCTTGACACGAGTTGTTGCAAACCAGATTCTGTATGTGCTGTTAGTGCCGCATCATCCGCAAATAGTTGAAAATATTCTTAGCAAAAGTATAATGTTGGGTACAGAATTTTCCAATCTATGCTGTTGAATATATTTTAATAGATCAAGGGGGCATTCCCCCACCCCTTTTTTTCTCTAACATAATGCTTCTTCTTGTAGTGTAGGTAACGCCAGGGCTGGTCTTAAGCCACTGCCACCTATTCGGCCGCAGTGGGTTCGCGCTTTCATATGCCCCACCTATCTTAATTTTCACTTATTATCCTTATTAATACATTATCCTTACCCATATTGGGCCCAACGCATTCCTTTTCGCATAATAAGCTGCAGAAGGCCCCGCAAATGCTAAGCCAGGCACAGTGTACAGCCATAAAATCCTGGAACCTTTTCGTTCAATATTTAAATGTTCTTTGTCAATGATAATAAAGAAATTAATTTGATAACATTTTTCAATCAGTAGGTTACATGGTACTATACACGAATATTTTCTTGCAATGACATGCAACTGATCAGCGGGTTCTATTATTTTCTTTTACAATTATATCTTTGGACAAAAACATTTCTTGTTGTACCACTTGCTCTAAAGATAGAACCCGTCACCTGAATTTTCTCCACTCATACTTTTTATCCTTCTAACTCGGCGTTAGTTGATATCGCCAACTCACTATAATCTATAACAGCTTTCTGTATTAGCGCATAAGGGGCCGTCCATAAAGTACGTCACGCTCCAGAGGGGGACGTAAGAAAGTGTGACAGTTTGTGACAGGGGGGAGAGGATGTCCGGCCATGTGTGACGTCACGTTGTTTATGTTAAATTTTAATTATTTTGGTAATAAAAATATTTTTTTTGTACGAAAATGTGATGTAATTTAAGGGTGGGGGGATCCGAGATTTGTGACAGGGGGGAGGGGGGAGTTAAAAGTGGTGAAAAATAGCGTGACGCACTTTATGGACGACCCCTATTTTTAAAGTTTTTCCATAAATTGAGATTCTATAGAAAAGAAAAATATTGCATCGATATGAGTAAATATCCAGCATCTGATCTCGTTTTACTAGTTACTTCTTCAGATGTTTTAAGTATGTCTTCTCGAAATTATTTATTTCTTGCGATGTATATTAATGGATAAATTTGAATATTTTCATGTTCTTGCGCTAAATCTTAATAATTTTCTATTAAATAGACGAATTCAAATTATTTACACATTACTTTAATTTGATAGGCGAAGCATTTTTAAAGAATAACCGAATGTTATTGAAAAACCCATATTATGTGTGCTACTTTAATGCAATAAAAACAAAATAAATTTAATTTTTAGCAACTTAAACTTCCTTAAAATAATTTTCTGAAACTGAAACAGTAATATAAATTACACAATATTTGAACCACCATGTCATGTAGGTGGTACTTGTTAGCGCATCTTTCTGCGCATTTCGAAATTCCACACAAAAACTGTCATTGCGATATTAGCCTACTAGCACACATTATTCGGCCCAGCGGTGATGTGTTGTTTTTTGTGCAGTTTTCTTATAAAAGCGCCATTTGTGACGCATACTGCTTAACATTTTTTAACAAATTGATACTTTTTTAAAGTGACTTTTAATTTTTGAATGGGTTTGCGTTAGTTATAACAACCACTATGTAATCAAACAAATGTTGTGTGAATCCGATAATTAAGACTCGAAATTAAGAATATTTTTGTTTCGCCTTGGTTTTCCCACTTCAAAAGAAAATTTGAGGCTGTCGGAAAGGGCTTTATTTTTCAAATGCCCACAAATGCCGCCCTTTAGATGAGTGCCGCCCGGGGCGGACCGCCCCCACCGCCCCCCCTAGCTACGCCACTATGTTTAAGAGAGTAGGTACCGGACAATAGAGTAATATGTTTAAGGAGAATAAGTACCAGACAATAGAGTAATATGTTTTAGGAGAGTAGGAAGCAGACAATAGAGTAATATGTTTAAGGAGAGTAGGAAGCAGACAATAGAGTAATATGTTTAAGGAGAGTAGGAACCAGGCAATAGAGTAATATGTTTAAGGAGAGTAGGTACCAGACAATAGAGTAATATGTTTAAGGAGAGTAGGTACCAGACAATAGAGTAATATTTTTTTAGGAGAGTAGGTACCAGACAATAGAGTAATATGTTTAAGGAGAGTAGGAACCAGACAATAGAGTAATATGTTTAAGGAGAGTAGGAACCAGGCAATAGAGTAATATTTAAGGAGAGTAGGTACCAGACAATAGAGTAATATGTTTAAGGAGAGTAGGAACCAGACAATAGAGTAATATGTTTAAGGAGAGTAGGAACCAGACAATAGAGTAATATTTAAGGAGAGTAGGTACCAGACAATAGAGTAATATGTTTAAGGAGAGTAGGTACCAGACAATAGAGTAATATGTTTAAGGAGAGTAGGTACCATACAATAGAGTAATATGTTTAAGGAGATTAGGTACCAGACAATAGAGTAATATGTTTAAGGAGAGTAGGTACCAGACAATAGAGTAATATGTTTAAGGAGAGTAGGTACCAGACAATAGAGTAATATGTTTAAGGAGAGTGAATGTAGCCATGTAGCATTCAAAGCCCAAGTCAAATATCAGGTACGGTAGAAGGTAATATCCAAGAATGGTTACAATACATGGTCGATTATCTGCTATTTATAGCTACTAAAACAGATAGATCATAAATAATAGAATTCAGTTTTTGTAGTGATTTTATTTTCAGTCATACTGTTTTATACCTTTTTTCAACACGGTTACATCTTCTTTACATTACGTAACATTTATGTTTGTAACGGTTAGCCCAAATCTTCGTGGTACGAGTACCGTACGCCTGCTTGCTTACATTATTTTATTCTTTGAATATGTTTATGTTTATCAAAATATACCCAGCATTGCCGGATCTGCATTATGGATCCCAATTAGTACTTCTCCCAGAACGACTACGTTGCATAACGGGATCCCGCGGTTTTTAGTCAAATCCCTTTCCTCGATATGATTCCATGCTTCGATGGGATCACATATCCCAGTATGATTCATTTGCATAATGACATCCCTTTCCTCGATATATTCTCATATTTGAAGGGATTACGTTTCCCAGTATAATATAATTGTTCCCATATTTTAATGGGATCACACATCCCAGCATAATCTCATTGCAAAATAAGATTCCTTTTTTCGTCAAATCCCTTTTCCCGATCGGATCCCATACTTCGGTTGGATTATATGCCCCAGGTAGATCCCATTGCATTATGGTTTGAATCCCTTTCTCGATATGACACCAATCTGGTTCTTTGGTTGGGTACCAATCCGTGTACCATGTATAGATCCTATTCCAGATGGGATCCCGTTCCCTGTGTGATCCTATTCTGGTTTCTCTCATTTTTCTCGTTTGATCCTGTTCCAGGTCGCATTATGAAGGTAGGCTACCTACCAAATGTGGCTTGCTTTTAAGGACCAACCGGGTAGACATTTTCTACCGAGTACCAAATCCAAATAGTTCGATGTACTATTTTCCGGATCCGGGTACGAACCCGAGTAGTAGGTTTGTTAAACCAAAATCGGAAATTAGAATTAATTTCGGTTTTAAAAACGATAAGCGGTTGCTTTATTTCGCTAAAACATAACCTCCTTATATTTAGCTTTCATGTTTTTTTATTAATAACATTTAATTTTAGGCATTCAATTTTGTTTATTAAATTATTATTGACTGCATTTTTTATTGTTTACTTTACCACCGGCCACACTCTTCATGCAAAGTGCAATGATAATATAATCATGGCCAGAGGAAGGGACTATTGATTTATTAAAATTTAAATTAATAAATTCATAATATATTACTTCTAAATTTGGTTACTCTTGTTAATAATAATATCTTACTTATTTACTTAGTAACTATTAGTCGCTGCTATGCTTATTTTAGTTAATTTATTTACTTTAATTTGATTTATTTTTGTCTCTTGAATTTACTTTGTCTCTTCCGAATTCTATTCAGGTGGCTTGTTCTGATATACTGTTCAAAACATCGACTAGGACACTTGCTAACATGTCTACCAACAACTTCATCAATCACATCTGTCGCTCTGCCTATACTGCCATTGGTCAGATCAGTTCAATCCGTCATTACTTAACAGATAGTGCAACAAAAACTCTAGTCTGTGCTCTTGTTCTAGCTCGTATTGATTACTGCAATTCTCTTCTGTCAGATGCGCCAATACAATGCGCCTATACAATGTATTGAAAAACTACAGAGAGTTCAAAGTTCAGCTGCCAGATTAAAGGCAGAAAAATATGAACATGTTACTCCGCTACTTTACTCACTTCATTGGCTACCCATAAAAGCCCAAATTGATTACAAACTGGCCGTTCTCTATCACATCTTCTTTTCTGACTCATGCCCTTTCTATCTTACCGAACTTTCGTCGGTCTACTCACTAAGACGTCAGCTACGCTCTTCTGCAGACACACGCATTCTCTGTGTTCCTAAGACAGGAACTAAAACATTTGGCGAAAGGTCATTCTCTTTTTGTGCAGCCAAACAATTGGATTCTCTACCATTACACATCCGTAGTATTTAAACTACGGATGTGTAATGGTAGACTTCAGTTATGAATTTTAACAAGAACTGTGCGAGGACGAGAATAAGTGACTCACCTGTGTGATATCATATGTATCGGAACCAGCAGCATTGAGTCTGGCGTCACTTCTTTACTGCATTCAAGTTCTCAGTTTTAATCTTCACATTAGAAATTCACAATAAAAACTCACCAACCTATGTCATTTTTATATCCTTTTAATCTGGCTCGCAAATATCTTAACATCAAGGAATATGGGCCGCCATGCACAAAGTTTGGACGCCTTGTTCTATACAGAAGATTATTGCAACCACAGACCATTCCTGTTGGTTGGCAAGTGATGTATCTTTCTACGCATTAACCAGCCGGCTTTGTTTCTCTAACTAGTGTTAGGTACCCATTCAAGGATACTCTTGGCCCCCAAGAACAAATCCATGCCTTCGAACCCGTGACCATCAGTACGCCAGCGGAGCGCGCATGCCACTCGACCACCATATCCATTACAGAAACTTGTAAAGACTAACTCTTTGATGCAGCTAGTTTTCAAATACAAATATATTTTTAAAGAAATGCAATAGCTATAACCAATATTCATTTACTTTTAAAAGGGGGCCCCGGTGGAAACCCATTCTATTCCAAGAGATTTTCCAAACTCTAAATCAGTTAGAAAAACAATTGCATAAGATTTTAAATTTTATCACATTAATGTCTGCCATGAATTACGATGACCTAAAAGAAAATGAAATCACAGAAGTTTCTATATTTTATATCATAACCGAATCTAGTAACTAATAATATTATATTACATTCAAAGTCTGAAAATAATCCTATTAAAACTCGCCCGATTTAAATAAGCTAAAATTTAACGGAAACCTTTCAAAATAAAATGTAGAAATTTCAAGCACTGTAAATACGGCCTTAAAGGTAAATAAAAATATTTACCTTTATAGTCTGATAAATAAGAATGTAAAAGTTTCAAAGGGGATCCCATTGAATTTTAAAATTTGTTTAAAATAAATGAGTTTTTCCAAAAAATTAATTTACATTGTATTGTAATTGTATTTTTCTGAACATTCCACGCAAGAAAAGTAGATAATTTGATTACTTTGAAACTAATTTACATTTAGTTACCTGTTTGCATCTTAAAGGTCATGGCTACGAACTTGAGTTTAATTCACGTGTAATCAAATATTTTAGTTTAATGCTATTGTAATTGAAAAACATTGTTTACAAAGTTTATAAAAAAGGAAATGAAATGGGGACTTAGGAGATTACTTCAATATTTTATTTTAATATGGGCAATAGAGGATTAGATACAAACTTTGATCTATATCAATTCATCCAGCCAGTCACTAATTTTTAAAATAATATTTACATTTCTAAATTAAAAGGAAGAAAATATTATTAAGGGCTCCAGTGCCCTAATTGTGCACGATTTAAAGTTCAAATACCAGTAGAAATTAATCTGGATCAAGATGTAGGCCTATATATTGTGTCAGTATTAGTTATCGTGTAAAATCAAATGGGGAATAAAGTTTTAAAAGTTAACGAAAAAAAACAATGTTGTGTCCAGCCCCGAAGGAATAAACATAAGGGGTTCAAAGTACTGCCCACCAAGTTTGATCAAGATCCACCCATTTACACAGAAGCCCAAGTATTGTTGTTGTTTTGTTTTTTTTAAATTTAATTTTTAATATTTTTTTTTAATTATAAAGGAAAAAAAGGTAAATTCTTCGATTCTTTGGATTTCACCGCAGCTAAATTTCTTAATTTTATTTTTTATTTTAATATTCGTTTTATTTGTGTATTGTATGTTCGTTGAAAGGGGCTATTTGCCGAAATGTTTGCTGTTTTGTTACGTCCGGTCAGGCTAACCCTTACCTTGTTTACGTCTTTTCAATTTAATTTTTTATAAGCCTGATTGCAGTCCTACCCCTCATTTTGTTTTATAAGGAAAAAAGCCATTTTGAACACCTGGCGTCCTATGAATAGCATTATGACCTTAATTTCATCAATTAGTTTAATATGTGTCATGATGTTTTTGTCCACATGTTTAGTTTAGAACCATCTATCCACCCGGTAGCCTTTTTTTTTTTAAATTGTAATCCTTATATAAGTTTCATTATAAAATTTTTTTAAAGGTTTCCCGCCCTGAAACGGTTCTGGTTGTAAAATTTATAACCCTCAATTTAAAAATCTGGATTATAATGGATATATGTGCCAAGTTTGATAAAGATCCATCAATCCATGTAAAAACGTATACGACACAATTCCCGCCCGCCTAGCCGTATGCCTTTTATATATTTGTACACAGGATTACAGTTTATGATTGCTATGAAAAATTCATCAAATAGCGCAGCCTAGTTTGGAAAGAATTAATTTGAAGATGGCAAATTACAAAGCAGGGAGTCGCGCCTTAAAAATGGTTGGTGCCCAGTTATAATACTTTCATGGAGTTTTCTTTTGTAAGGGGGTTCTTCAATTGCCGTTTTTCGTTGTATATTGAGGGAAAAGAAATTCTAATAATGATTTTCCAAGTCAAAGTAAATCATTACAAAATTTAAGCACAAATACTTCTTGTAAATGTGATCAGTCTCCAACTCAAAGTTTAAGAAACTCATACAAAAATATCTATACTGAGATCTAACTAATCAGGTTTCATTTCTAAACCCAGATTTACAACAACAGATGCGTGGGCGATAGAGCCAAGACTGACTGGTGTCTTTGTTTCATGTCTTGGTGGTCAATTTCTAAGACTTTCAATTTTGACTTACTCGAAAGACTTTCCTCTTAAAAATGTAACACAATGCTGTCTATGAACAAATATTGAAGATAAGCAGAAAATACATTTACCGTCTGGCCTCGGCTTTTATGATGGTCTTAGCAAATCAGAGGATCAGAAAGGGGTGATCAGACTCATCTGGTGCAAGAAAAATACTGGAAAGAAATACGCTTGCATCTATAGAATATTTGGTCAGAATTGGAAAGTCAATGACTTGTGACAATTTTGATTAAAGATCATTCGGATTTTTATTGTAAACATCATTTAGATTTAACGGGAAATATTTTTGGAGAAGCCAGTGTTCTATAACGATATTAATTCTCCACCCACTTAAAAACTAAGAATATAGTCTATATGATGCGCCGAATTGAACAATCGGAACAATTTTTTCTAAAATCACCTCAGAATTTGAAGGGGAAAATGTTTGTTTGCTTGCTTCATCATTAGTTATTTTAATGAAATCTCTTTTTTTCAGTCTTTGTTCTTTTTAATTTATCTAAATCATTTTTTTTTTTAATTTACATTTTAGCCGAAGCAGCCGTTGATGTTCATTGGAGAATAAAACTTGAAATGATTGTGGCAGAGAGTTTTGTCCCCCTCAAGCAAAAGAGTTGATATACCTTGAGATACGGACAATTCGTAACTTAGTTTTTTCGTTAAGACAATTCAATGTGTAAAGTGTCTAATTCGATCCAAAACCTACAAAAAACACCATTTTAACCTTATAACAAATAAAATTAAATATACTACATTGTTTACATTAGTGTGTGTATGCCACTGCATGCATTATCCATCTGGGGTATCAGTAGCAATGTGGATAACTAAATTGCAGAAGATTTTTTACCTTTGGATTGAGGTGATGTCCGATGATGAAAGTCAGTGGCGTAGCGAGGGGGAGGCAAGGGGGGCAAATGCCCCGGGCGGCACTTTGCCAGGGGGGCAAACTCCTTGCCGTTAATTAGTGTCTAAGAAAACATTTATAAGAAAGTCGAGCTTTTATCGAAATAAATAACATCATGTCGCACACGTACAGCATGAGTATATTTTTAAGTGGCATTAGTACACTAAGGACAGAATAATTGAATAAGCTGCTTCACTAACACTGCCCATGTAACTAAGCAATTCAGAAATTAGTGGCTGCCTTGCTCTTCGATGTTTGCCGAGAATTGCTTAAAGTCCGGGCACTCGTTGGAGATCAACAGTCGTATTCCTGACGCCAGATCGGTATCCACCAGACGGGTTCGATATTTGTTCTTGAGATATTTCATTCGTGAAAATGGCGCTTCGCACATGTAAGTGCTTCCAAACAGAACTTGAGTGTTTCTTTCTATTTCGCTAAGCTTTGGATATTCCATAGCAGCGTTGCCAACCTTCCGTAAATGTACGGAGAGTCCGTAAAGATTTATCGTAAAATTGCCTGTCCGTAAAATTCCGATAAAAATTAAGACGTCCGTATAAAAAAAAAATTGACAAAACTTGGAATCTGAACGTTTAAAAAAATCAGTAAATCATTTTTGTGATATCTATTTTCTTGATTCAAATTTTAACTTTTTAAATTGTTTTAGTGGCATCCCGCGCTCTATTAATAAACTGTAAGAGCTTTCGGGACAGCTAGAAAAGCACAAACTTTAAATCACGCGATAACATATTTTATCTTCTTATATATACAGATACTCCTTCTATGTAGAAGATAATTGCGTCCACAGACCATGAGATCTGTTGGCAAGTGATACAGCGGTCACAGGCCACGGCTATAAGGGTTCCACGCATTACCCAGCCGCCTAACTATTGTCTAGTTAGGTACCCATTCAGAGCTGGGTGACTCGGGGACTCCTCAGGCCCCGGGAACAAATCCTCGTCTTCGCGTGGATTCGAACTCATGACCATCGGTACGCCAGTCGATATTCATTGGTTATGAAACTAAACTACAGCTGCAAAAAGTAGATGATCCATCGACTGTTGAAAAGTTTATGTTGATATTCTTGCATTTTATACCAATGCAATCGGGGCAAATCCATAAAAGTATGCCTATTAGCAACGGAGTGCTTAAGCTCATGTCAGTACTAAAACCCACTAACAGAATTACGGTAGAACAGTCGGAATTTTTGGAACTGATCTATCTTTTTCCACAAATTGTGTCTCCAGCAGATTTTGATTGTTTAGAGGCCGAGTTTATGGACTTCAAAGTTGTAGATTAAAGCATAAGCAAGACCGATGGAGGTTATGAGGCTTTCTGACATCAAATTGGGCAAATGACTAGAAGTATCGAAAATAAAGAGTACAGATTTTGAAGTTTGCACAAACAATGTTGGCGCTTCCACATGGAACAGCAGAAGTAGAACGCGTTTTTTCTGCTGTTCGTTTATTGAAAACCAACTTGAGAAACAAACTGTCTACTCCAATGTTGGAAGGTTTACTGACTCTGAGAAATGGACGGGGAAAAATTAATCCCACAATGATCGACAGTGTAAATGTTTCTATGTATGATCATAAGCAGGTGGAATTAAACACTGTCAATGATGATGAATGTCATACAATGAAAAATCGTTATAAAATATGAGCATGGTAAGAGGGCCGTGCTCTTATGGATACTTTACATTTTAAGCTACAGTGCTTGGATTAAGCTTCGTATTCATTCGTTTTAATGTCAACACTTTATGTTAAATGTGTCTGTAAATTTTGTTGAGATTTCCTAAATTTGTCCGTACATGTTATTTTATTGAGATGGCAACCCTGCTCCATAGCTCCTTGTCTCCAGTAGATCGTATTTGTCCTCGAATTTCTTTACAAGCTGCGTTATTTTTTAGTTCGATCAGATCCATTTGGACATTCAACGGCACACTCTCTGTCTCAACCAAATGTAGAGAAGCAACGAGTCTTATATTTTCTTAAATTTTGTCGATATCCTGAAAACGATCTGCGAATTCCAACATCAGCACTTTGAGGACGCCTGAAAAGGACATAGCCGGAATTTCATCTTTTCTTTTTTAATGGCTCTCGATTAGAGTGGTGAGTTTCGGGAAATGATAGAGATTGAGCTGTTGGATAAGAATTTGTCGCAAACGAAATTTGTCACAGAAATCTTGTACTCTTCTGTGTATGAGCCAAACTGATGTTCCTTTGCCTTGCAGAGACTCGTTGGGGTAGTTTATATATATACAAAAAAAATCTACAAGGAAGGCTAGAGATGTTAAAAAGGCCTATTTCTGCAGTGGGCAGTCCTTGCTTTTCGTGGCATAAAATTCCAGTATTTCTTTTCGTACCGGCAGAACATGGCGAGATGCTTCTCCTTGAGACAACCAAAAAACGCTTTGTGGTGGAGAATATCTTCAGCCGACGAATCATTTTTATGAAGAATTTGTATGGCTGTGGTCAAGAGCATGTGAGCAAATGAAAAGGATAATGCTATTCACATCCTTCAGAATTTTATCAAAATTAACAGAATTAGAACACAGCGCCTCCTGGTGAATAATACAGTGCAGATTTATGAGCTGGTCATTACCGTGATCCTTCACATGCTAAACAATACAGATAACGCTACAGCTGCCAGAGTCGTAATTTGTTTTGCAATAACAAGTGCTTAATAGAGTAAATGAATATTTGATATTTCGTTTATAACTTTACATAATATATTGCCAAATATCAAATATTTGACGCCGCAGGTTTATTATAATTTTAAAAGTTTTCCACGGCCACACATTTTCGTGCTCACGGCCGCATGCGGATTACGACTGCAGGTTGCGCACCCTCCACTAAAGGATAGAAGAATCAAGAGTAAATAAGTAATTATACATAAAGCAATTAATTCTCATTTAGAAATATAACAAAAAGATAACTTAATACAACCTTCAGATAGACATAAGGATAAAAACACATTTCTTATTCCGTATGCTAGAACAAACACATACAAGTTTTCTTTCTTCCCGCCCGGTATTCGGGCATGGATTGGGTTGCCTAAAGAAACCAGGAAAGCCAACACTTTATCATCATTTAAAACTCTAATAAGAATGCAGGACTAAACATAAACCATAGATAAACGTAGGACGCAATAATCTTCTGTATAGAAAGAGCGTATGTGAACAGATAAGATAATATAAGATAAGATATCATTATAATACGGACACAGATCATGAATAATTAGATTTTCTTTTAAGTTTGAAATATTTGTGTTTATCATTAAACATGGATGTATCTTACTCGTTCTACGTATCGTTGAGTGCCGAAAAAATAAGCAATGCTCTGAATCCCTAATTATTTTGTGTGTTTTATCACATAAACATACTTATTTACTGAAATGTCTCACTTATAAACAATTACATCATTATTGAAGCTCTTTGTTAATCAGTACATAGTTCAGCATATTTTCATAATTTTTAAAAATAATTATGGCAGGAAGACCAGCCGCTCCGATAAACATCACTCATGTTGTTTTACCTGCAGCGCAGCTGGCAGAAATTGAATTAACTCCATTTTCAGCATCTTTTTGCAAATGCTGTGTCACAATTACAATATTTAGTGGGTTTATATATATATATACATTATGTGTGTGTGTATATATATATATATTAAATTATTATTATTGGCTATCGGACAAATAAAAAACACATGCGATGTGTTCTATCAATAAATAATATATATACGTTGATTTAAGATACGTCTTCTTATTAGTGTAAAATTATTTGGGACTTGGATTCTTTGGATTTCACAGCAGCTAAGTTTTTTAATTTTATTTTTATTTTTTATTTTCGTTTTATTTGTGTATTGTATGTTCGTTGAAAAAGGCTCTTTGCCGAAACGTTCGCTGTTTTGTTACGTCTGGTCAGGCTAACCCTTACCTTGTTTACGTCTCTTCCATTTAATTAGAGAAAATACTACCTTAACATTTAAGCTGCTGGGTCCTTATGAACTGACATAATTGTTAACATTGTGTTTGAATGTTCGATTTACTATAGTTTTAGATTATGAGTATGATGTATGCATTTAAGCAAGAATAAATGTTTGTAGTGCATTAAAATTCACAATAGTGTGATAATGGAAGAAAGTTGTTGGCAACTGTTTAAAATAATGTGCAATGATGGTGGCTAGGTTGTATTGCTTTGTATTAAATTGTATAGTGGTCATATCAGCAAAATTCAGCGGCGTTTCGAAAGTGTATTCTGGAACCCGTTTGAAAATTTGGACGGATACCCGGGCACCTTTTTTCAACAATATTGACAGCCATTGAGTCCTGAAGTTATTGTGCTAATAGCTCAGTGTTTCTCAATCTGTGTGTCCGAAAACATGTGTGTGTCGTGAGAGATTTCCAGGTGTGTCGCGAGATTTAATAAAAAGTAAAAATATTTCGAATTGCTCTGAAGTTATTATGAAAGTTTAAAATAAACCTAAATAAATCACCAACGAAATCAGTAATAACGTGTGTTTCGCGTGGGCAATGACTTTAGATTCGGTTGGCGTTTGCGTACGCTATGTTCTTTTTTCATTCTTCCTAGCAGTGTAGTTTACTTGAAATAGTAGTCAGTGAAAAAGTCACTTTGACGACCTAAGAGGAGGAGCAGCTGATCGAATTACGACACAACAAATTCTATCAAACAACATTCACCAACATGACTTTAGAAGAATTCTGGCTTGCAATCATGAAAATTAAAGTCTATCCTTTAGTCATTAGTCAGTTTGAAAGCAGTTAAAACTCTGTTGCCATTTTCATTTTTTTTTTTTTGATCCGTGAATTTGGCTTTTCGACATTAACTGGAATCCAGCCCGAGAAACGAGAGCGACTCAAATATTTTTAGTGTGTCGTTACCCAAAAAGTTTGAGAAACACTGTTATAGCTCCTCAAATTGTATAAATATTAAATATTTTAAAGTTATAACACTTCCAACTGGCTCTAAAATTGAAATTTTAGACAAAATAAAATTGTGTGTGTCTTCTAACCTCGATTTTGATTTAACAATAGCTCAATTACGTTGCCAAGAGGTACATTTTAAATAATTGATAACTTTCAACTTTGAAATAGGAAGAAGACCAAAAAATAATAATCGAACTTGAGAACACTTCCAGACTTTTATTGCCATTAGCCTATATCTACAATAACATGTTTAATGAATTGAACGCATTTAATAAATTAAATTAAAAACATATAAGTTTTCACGAGAAAATTAAAATTCCCTGCGAAATAATATTATAATTTAATATACGCAACAAAATAGCACTTTTACTCAAATTAGTTAAATTATTAATATTCATTAATTATAATTGTCATTGTGATTGTCAATGAATGTCTTTGACTTTGACCATTGTCCAGGCCCGCCGACAGAAATTTCGGGCTCCTATGCAGGGCTGTCACGGGCCCCCGGGCATAAACCTCTAAAGTATCTTTAGGTCATGAGAATTTAAAAAATTCACATATCATATAATTTGTACTTATACTTTAGATAAGTTAGACAGATACATCATACAAGGTATGGTTTTATAATTATTCAGTTGTTATTTGAAAAAAATTGTATTTTAAGTTTATTGTTTAAATTAAACTATAAAACCGTTTAATTGTATAAATTTGTATTTATTGTTTTTAAAAACAAACTCTCCTTGATTTGGCTAAAGCAAAATTGTTAATAACATCATCAAAATTTAATAACTTTGCCAAATCATGCTCAATTGCAAGAGTTGCAAGACCGTTCAATCGGTCTTGCTTCATGGTTGATCGCTGCACACTTTTTATTTGCTTTAGCTTGCTGAATGTTCTTTCAGCTTCTGCAACTGTTACAGGAATTGTACAAAAGATCCGTAATGCAATAGCAATATTTGGGAATATAGATTCCAGCTTCAACTGGTAAATTTTATTCAGCAGTTTTATGGGATGAAGGTTTTCACTTTGTATGCTACCTGAATAAATTGACTTTAGATGTTTTACTTCTTCAATTAAGTCACTGCTTACATCTTTGTCATATTCTTTGCAGAAATTAGAACATTTCTTTTCCAGATCAGTTTCTCCGATTTCTGGAAACAACCACAGAAAATTGAAAGAATATCCCTTGCCAATTGAAAACGCTCTGTTAAACCAGATATAACACTATCAATAAGTTTATAGAAAACGTTTACTTTAAAATCATCATCCACTTCATGTGCACTCTCTTCTAGCATATGTTGACTTTCATCATAAAAAAGTTTTCGTCGTTTTTGGCGTTTTTCTGGAAGTTCTGTTTCACATGGCAAGTCAGACGACATAGCTGCTGCCGTTATTTTGGCTTCTGCTAGCAAAATAAGAAAGAAGTTGATTTGCGAGCCTAGTCCGGGCCCCTAAAACTCGCCGGGCCCCTGGGCATTTGCCCCCCCTGCCCCCCCCTCTCGGCGGTACTGCCATTGTCAGTTATTGTTAAATGTTATTATTTGTTATCAAGCGATCTTACAACAAAAACAAACAACACACACACACACACACACAAATTCACAAAAGGATTGATAGCACTATAATATAGTGTTTTTCTGCGCCTTCTCATTGAATGTGTTATTCTTTCTTGAATTACGGTAGGTTCTCTGCTTATTCGTCGTTGACTAGTAAGACTAATAATATGTACATTTAAGGATTAAAGAATCCAACTTTGTATTTCTATAGTTTCCCATGATATTTTCAATTTTTAGTGTTGTTTCTGTGTGGCTTAGAACCGATTAAGTATTTCACATGAAAAAAACTGACTTCGAGAAAACACGCGATACGAAAGCTACTCTGAAGCTGATTAATTTCGTATCTTGAGGTACCACTCGATATAAGTAATATAGATAACATGTTCATAAAAAATTAAAAAATATGAATTTTCTGTTTTTATTTACTATTTATTTATTTATTTTATTTTTGTTATGATTCCTTGCTTGAGACCTTTTATTTTCACCGCCCTCTCCCTCTTGGTCAGTCCGTCCATACGGCGGAAAAACAAAAATAAAAAATGACCCACTTTCCGTCATGCTATCGAGCTGAAACTTTGCACATAGACTCGTGTCACCTAACAATGCATTTTATCAAAATTTCAGATTGATCGAATGTACCGTAATTATATTAATGCAATTTTAGTTTATCTCTATATAAATGTACGGTAACCCCCTTTTGTTTACATTCACGTGTTTGCTGGAGTTCACTCCAGCCATGGGTGACCACCCCCATCCCCAGCCGTCCCCTTTTTACACCAAGAGAGTTCAGTCACGTTTAGTTCTATAAATGTTTGAATATAATCAATAATTTTAGTTCTGTTTCATATATAAGGGATTTATAGTCAAAAACTTAGTTTTTATTGTTGTTGTTTTTTAGCGCATTTTCGAGAAGTCGAATGCGCTATTGCACCCGTTTTGTCCGTCCGTCCGTCTGTCATCACCCTTGATCTCAGCATCCATAAGTCCTAGACCCATGAGGTATATATGTTTTTTGTATGTCCTGACCTGCCATTTGTGCATCAACACTCAGTTACTCGATCCGTTAAAAAAACCCGTTAAAACTACCAAAAAATATTTCGAATCGAGAGGTAACACTAGCGCAGGGAACGGCCGCCATTGCCGGAAGTCGAATACATAATCCTTCAAGCATTGAAGAGTCGTGCGAAAACGTGCAAAAGAATTAGTTTTTTTTTTATTTGACGTCATTAGAATATGTGTAAAAGTTTAGAGAGTTTTACGTCATCATTTGTGGTGACTTGTAGTTAGATTAAAGAGAAAATAATTTTTTTTTAAATGTAAAGAAATGACTTTTAATTTTAAAAAATGTCAGGTGTATTCATTACACAAGAAAATTCATAAAAATATGTCTAAACTCTAAACACAATTACTGATAACTACATAATTCTGATATCTAACATAAGTACTGATACATAATACGAAAATGCGCTAACACGTCCTGAGTTCCAATAGGGACCAGGCTTAACATGATTATTTTTTTTAGTTAAATGTCTTGTCTGAGAATTTGTCTTAAAATAAAAGCTCTGTGTGTAAAATATAATCTGCTTTTAGTCTTAGGCTATTAAAGTCCAAAAAATGTTAATTAAAGTTTAATATTTACTTTTTATTGTAATTTTGCTGCTTTGGGTGTTTTAATAAAAACAATAACAATAAATTTGTAATGTTTATTTCTTATAGCTCATTTTAGATGTAAGCTGGAAATAAAAATAATTTAGAGATTATATTTTAGTTTTGTCATTTTCATACTTATATTTTCTATCATTATTATCGTCTAAAGGTTCACATATGTGTTATAAATTCTTGCCATTGCTATATCATAACCATTAAATAACGCGACATCAAAGTATTATTCGAAGACTTGTTATCTTTGGTATGAAACTGTGGCCACACACACACACTTAAGTACGTCACACATTTGAACAAATTTTATTATTATTATTAACTTTGTGCACGGCCCCTGATAGATGTTTGTACGCAAGACATCAGTTCTGCTACCTTATTTGTAACACTGGGAAAATTGTATGAACTGCTTACTGATACATTTTGAATGGTTGTCCTTCATGATCTAAAATATAAAAAAAAAACAAGAAGAGACTAAAAGTCAAAAGAGATGTGTAGAAATAGTTCTAAAAATTAATTGAGATATTAAGGCAACTTGACCCCTATCAAAAGCCCATCTATTATAATGGTACTGCCCAGTTAATTTAGACTCTGTGACAAAACGACAAGGTCTCGTGGCAACAACGTAGATCACTGTAGACGCCCTTCATGAATAAGTATTTAAACGCAATTTCCAACCAAGTCCCTGTGACTCGCTGGTGGCAAACAAGAGGTTACTTTTACTTATACAGGTTTGTATATGCTGAGCAGCCAAAACTAAAAACGCTCTTCAGTCAAAATCATAGTCGTTGTTATTTTAATTATTCGCGTTTGTGTGTGTCTGTGTGTCTCCTGTGTGTCTGTCTGTGTCCGTGTGTTTGTGTCTGTCTGTGTATGTGCGAATTTCTCTCTCTATTTATTAGTGTCCCACTTTTAACTATTTTGCACAACAAAAATCATTCAATTAAATAAATATTTATTTTTAAACACTTTACCAGTTTTCTTTCTTACCATTACATTATATTTAAACTGCAAATGGTCTTAATGAAATTTCACTAAGCTATTTACCTTATTTATGTAGAAAGTCTTTAACTTTTAGGGTAGACTGTACAGTATAATTGGAGGGTAATGTAATACACCTTACAGCTACAATATATTTTGCCGATCAAGAAATAATTTTTCTTCACTTGTAATTTTTATTTGTGTAGCACTACTAGAAATAGGTTTTTAAATTACTTTTTTTAAGTCCAAAAATGACACCAAAACGCATTTTTCGCCAGTTCTGACGACCTACTCTTAGTTTTACTAGCAAGCCTCATCCCTAGATCTTTCCAGTTGTCTGAACCGAACCGTCCAAATCTCAAAACGACGCCGGGCACTCAATTAACAAGTGCTCAACTATCTCCTCGGCATTGAAACATACTCTTTCATGTCAAACCTATGCAAGTAACTGCGTATGGAACAGTGCTCAGACCTCAAATTTGTGATGAGTGTCTGAGTTACGACGTAGTTTGCACCAGGGGTCGCTTAAGTTAGGCTGTAGCCTGAACTGGTAAGCTTTTATGGCCGTGTCCCCAGATGCCCAGCCCTTGACCCATTTCTCTCAGCAATTGTCCATAAGCGATCTGACCCCCACCAAGGTCATAGGGATGAGCTGAACATTGACGTGGGTGCCCAATAAGCATTAGTTTTCTTTGCTTGCCATTAGAAATTTTGAAAGGAAATAACAATATACAAGTTTCTCCCAATAGAAGATGTGTCAGCTTTAGATTAGACTTGATTAGAGGATCGGTTTGAATATTTATTAGTTCACCATATCCATTATGAATTAATAGTATTAGTCCTGCAGTTTTTCTGTTAGATTTTAGAATGTTTAGCATAGCAACATAATTAAGTTGGTGATAACATTTTAAAAAAGAAGCCGTTCTTTGATTATTAAAGAACTGTTACTCTAACACAGAAAGATGTTACAATACAATACAATTAATTTTTTTTAATCAAGTTTTTGAAGCCTCAGAAAAGGGGGAACCCTTAAGTGGGAGTCAACGAGTCTTTGTGTCTTTTGATCTCAAACCGTTCCTTAAATTATGAAAGTAGATCGACATTCACCTCACATTATTGCACACTCACATTTTTAATACAATTACAATAGAAGTTCATCAATATTCACATGCAATAAATATTTTTATTCAATAAAGGCTCTTTGTTAAATTTAAATTTGTTCATAATATTAATATCACTTATTGAAATCATGTTTATAAACCCAAAAAGAATACAGAATAAATAAGATGATATTATTGGAATGTACCAGTAATACATGGAATGTGTTAATTATTGACAAAAATTTGCAATGCCATACTAATAAATCTACACCAAAGTCTAACATGTCAAAAATTTTAAACACTATGTCCAAAATAGGTTACCTCAATCTTAGGAATGACAATGAACAATTTCTCCTGATATTTAACAGTCTTTTGTGTCATTAGAAGAGAGAATACTAATAAAAAATTCAAGATTTTTGTGTGATATATACAGAAATCTCCTTGTACTAAAAATTAAACCAAATAAGATATATGACATAAATTTAAAAAACTTTCCTTACAAATATATAACTCATAACACACTTTCATAGAAACAATATTTAAATGTAAAATTATTGACTAGTTTGAAGTTAACTTTAATTAAATCCATGAAATAAAAAAATTCAACTCGAATGATTAGCACTCTTAAAAGGTTTGATATACTTTTCATCACTAAATAAATAACTGGCCTATATTCTATTTGAAGACTTTCAATTTAACAAGCACTTTTATGAAATATTAATTAAAAATGTTCATATATTGATTAGGTTTAAAACAGATGTTTTGAATATTCTCTAAAAGATTTACATGCAATATTTGAGGAGCATAGTAAAAAAAGGGGGAGGGGGGTTATGGGAAATTAGCTAAAAATGTATGTTCAGTTTAGTATTTGGTATTTCTTGTTTATCCTAAACCACATAATTTTATCAAGATACCACTGATTAATTTAATTGAGCACATTTTTTTTACACATTGGAATGTTTAATACAAAATACACCTCATTTTATACACAATAAATTAAAACATTTTTAAAAACTTAAGAAAATTTTTTTTTTCTGATATGCTCTGACATTTTGTTAATATAACAAAGTTTTTAAGTAGATATTTTTTTAGCATTTTAACCTACTTTATAATAAATACTTTAATAAACTTGAATATTATTTTAATATGTGTTTGATAAATTAGAAAATCAATCATTTTTAATTACATAATGTGTTAAAGCACAATAATGCGCGCCTCGTCAGTATTACCAAAGCGCGCTTTGATAGAACTCTCTTTAGAAACAAAATTACAGAAAATAAAAACTCTTCAGTGCCTGAAAGAAGATGTATTTGATTTCCGGCATTGGCAGACGTTTCCCTCGCTAGTGTTATCACTCAATTCGTGAAGTTTTTTAGTATTTTTTTACAGGTATTTTTAGAAGATGTGATTTTGCTATACTTTATTACTAAAATAAAAATAGTAAACTACGGGTAAAAATAGTTTTAAACTCAAGAATTTCTTTTGGGAACATAAAATAACCATTGTTATCCTAAAAGCTGAAGTCATATGACAATAATATTATAAATGTATTTTATGCAATTTTTTAAATTTCATAACCAGTTGATCGCAATTCAGGAAATTCTTACAGGACTGAGGCGGAACTTTTCCGAAAACCTTATGGCACATTAAGAGTTAAAAAGATTATGTGAAAACCGATTCATTTTAGAGTTTAAAATGTATCATAAACATAATTTCTTTCGAATCCTTTTTATTTCCCAGCATAAAAATAAATCAAATAAATTTTAAACAACAAAATTTATCATGATATGTCAAATAAATGTTTGTAAACATTTTGATCAGTGTTGAACAGACATTGCATAGGTGTATATATATGTACAAGAATATCAACCACAAATATTGGTGTTATGCCAGTATAGCAGTATGTAGTTAAAATGGCAACCCACACACCTTAAGTTAATAGCTCAACAATACAACTCATGGCACTATATCATTTAAAAAATGCTTGTTTCTTATGATTGATAAAAGTACATTGAAAAATTAAACAATTCTTCAAAGAAATAAGTCTCTCAAATTTTCACTTTAAAAAAATTAATCCATTTAGTAATTTACAGTGTGGAAGAGGCTTTTGTGAAATGTTTATGACTTATTCAAAATATCAAATAATATTATTAGTAAAAATAAATTTCTGTAACCGTTACATAAAGATAAGTGAAATCAAATTAAAAATCAGATTAGTGAACTATAATTCCTTGGTATAAGCCATTTTAAAAATCAAATTGAGTTCTACATATTAAAGATTTAAAATAATTTATTAAAAAATATGTTCATGACAAGAAAGATGAAAAAAATATAACATTTTCAAAAATCCCAAGCTCATAGTGGTAGAGAGCTCTTCCTACCATTTAGACATCTGTTCTTCTATCTGTGATTTCAGAGCTTTAGCCAAGCATATGAAAAATGCCTGCAAAAAAAATTTAAATACCACAATGGATCAAATGAAAATAAATAATTTTAATTTTGTTTCACATAAATTTAGGTCTGAAAAACACTAATAGGACTGACACTGATATTGAAGAATTTGCAAATAATCTCCCTTTACAAAGGTGCATTTGTCTTCCTTTTAACTTTAACATCTAATTTTTTTTTTTTTTTAAACATTGCTTGGTCCTGCTTTTTTAAAA
The DNA here is from genome assembly GCA_002072015.1 of Radix auricularia. Taxonomy (NCBI): domain Eukaryota; kingdom Metazoa; phylum Mollusca; class Gastropoda; family Lymnaeidae; genus Radix; species Radix auricularia. The sequence goes on along the minus strand of MUZC01000697.1, from coordinate 122,424 downwards.
TCAAATCACAGAATATAGAAGATTATTCTAATGAATTGTTAAATTTACTAGCAATTTTTATCCAAAACCAATGAATTCAGGCCCAAAAAATCTTATGTGCTGTATAAGAAATACAATACCTGGGGGATGAAGATTGCAAGAATTGTTCCACCAACAATCCAAATATTGTTTTTGATTACTTCTTGAAGACCTTTGAAGCATCCTTGTGTGTAAATGCCAGACTGAAATTTAAGACAAGAAATAATTATAACGAGATGACCCGAGGCAAAACATACGCCGCAGACTTGCTCATCATAGATAGTGCAAAGAAAGTTGGGGAGGGGGTGTGGGTGTGAAAGAACAGACACAAACAGCAGCACAAAGTAATGAAAAAAAAAGAAGCAAGTAAAAGTGGAGACATATGCAAAGTGGTTGTTGTTACCTGCCCTCCACCCTTTACAACCATCCCTTGCCAACCATAAACTGTGATTTTATGACTCTAGGGTTAGTCATGTTCGCAAAAAATGGGGGAAAGAACAGGCAGAAAAAAAAAATTAATTTTATAATTGTTCCATCTGGAAATTGAACCCAGGACTTTCCGCGTGCAAGGCGGACTTGATAGCCCCTACACTAGGAATCATGTTATTCTGTGAAGGAACAATGCAAGAAGCATTGTTGCCACAACCCCACCCCCTCCACTTTTCTTTTTCTTTTCATTCCACTCCGCTTGCCCATTGTGATCTTTTGACACCAGCAGGGTTCATTTGTCATGCTCATTTACACATGGTTGTTTACATGATTTACATATAGATACTTATTTTTTTATAAAATTAAATGGACTATTCAATTAAGGAGTATGTTCTCAGACACTTTCTACAACAATCCAGGTAAAAATTATAAAGGTTCTTTTCATTATTTGCACTAATGTGTATCTGCTGAGATAAAACATAAGTCTAGAATTTAAATTTTAAATCAAAGAACCACTAATGACATTAGTTCATAATCATAATGCTATAAATGGCAGCTGGGTAGCGAAGTCAATAGTGTGCTCCCTCACAAGCTGAGGGGCGTGGGATGGAGCCCACGTTAAAACCCCAATAAAAATGTTGAGAAATGACTAACGCTAAGAAAGTCCTCCACTGAACTGGAGAGGGGTGGGCGCCGCCAGGTTCTACCAATCTCGAGAATGTTCTAATGGAAACATTAGTACCCCATACGATCTCAAAACAAAAAGAGGTTATGGGACTAAACAAAAATGCTTATATTTATCATTTATGAGTAATAAACAAACCTTATCAGTTGTTAAAGGGCTCAGCATGTTTGCACCACATCTGTAATTTATCTGATCTCCCTGAAATGTTAACAAACAATCTCTGAATTAATTTATAGCCTATTGGTTGACATAAATACAAAATCACTATCAATCTGAAAACACTGAGGTTCTTTTCCACCAGCTTAGCTACAGCAGTTACATTCCTTAATCTCAAATATAGTTTTACCAACAACTTATCTTTGAGTATAAGTTACACAAAGTTGTCCTGTTACTTCAAGTTACTTCTACAAACTAGAGATGACATTTAACCCAGTTTTAGCATTAACACTTACAGCCTTTATTTTGCAACATGAAAAGGGAACAGTGCAAGCTTCGGGACTTGGATTGGCAGTTTTATTGCATTTAAAGTATGGGTTAGCATCCCAGTCCATGTAGCCATTGTCATCATTACTTGCTCCACAACAAGACAACTAGAGAAAGACAAGCAAATCTCAGGATTTTTAGCCTAAAACCTTTAAGTGACTTTAAAAATATTTGGTTGTTTTACAAGACTTGATTTCTGAATTGATGGCTTTACTCAAAGTTGTAAAAAATGACAACAAGCGGAAATTTTGTTTTTTGCAATTGCATGCTTAGATAATTTTTTAAAATAAAAATAAAGAATGTGTTATTTCTTTAGATAAGGGTAAAGCTTTGTCAGTTCAAGATGTTCAACATTGCCCTGAAAATTTGATGAAAACATTGTGTTGTTAAACACAACATTCAGCTTGTAATATGTGGATTCAGAAAAGACTTTGTACTAAACTTACAAGTTCTTGAATATTATCAATGAAACCCTGCATGTCAGGATCATCTCTGTAGCGTTTAACTGCGTCTCGGAATGCTTCTTCTGGGTAGAGACCAATTTTGGCAAAAGCCCCATCCACAAAATAGAACACAAATATGAAGATAACCAACAAGATTTCCAAAAGTAAAAGAATGCTGAGAACTATGTAATACTGAAAAAAATTTAAAAAATTATTAATTGATTGCTATAAGGAATAGTCCAAAAAATACAAGATGAGTTTACACATATACACACACAAAATAATAAAATAAAAAGTTATAAAAAGTGAAATGAAATTTGTGTAGACTTACTATTCTCAGGAAAATGCATGATTCTCTTAATGCACCACCACATCCAAAGAACGCAACCACAAGAATAATGAAACCAGCCAGACAGAGGACACATGCAGGATCAAAGATAAAATCAATGAAACTGGTCACTGACTTTGTTTTTCCAGATAGAATGTATATTCCAACAGCAGCAAATGCGATTCCAACAAGCTGAAAATTAGATTTGTAAGCTTATTAACTTATTATCACACATATAATGCAAATTGCAACCTTTAATCTTGTCCAGAATCTCAAATATGTTTTCCATTTCTTTAGCTTAAAATATTTTGCTTTTGATGATAAAATGTTGACCAACAAATTGTGTCCACCTCTCTACCTAATAAACACACTCTGTCCGCTGTTTGTATTTACATTATACATAATAGGTTATTGTATATTACTGCATCTGTGCTGAAATTTTAAAAAACACAAAGATTCTCATCTCTATAAACGTGACAACATCCTAATTCTTCCCTTATTATTTTAGCATAAAAGTAATCCCCACTCAAGTATATTAAAACATAAATTATAATAGCTAAAAGCTTTCTGTAACTTTAAAGTACAGTAGTACAGGTAAACTGTTCAATGATTCAGGTTTACATGTTTACTTCAGCCAATTGAGCATTGCAGATTTTAATAAATCATATAAATGAATTCAACAGTTTAACTTAAACTTTGTAGGCTTTAATTTATTTAATTTTTTTAACTTTAACAATTAATCATAATAATAATAAACTGATAATTTAAATAGCACTGCACCCCCGTAGGGAACTGGGCTCACAGCGCTTTACATAAAAATAATAACAAACAAATAAATATTAGATAAACATTAATATCCTACAAACCACCTAAATGATAGTACGGTACACATGAGTAAAAACTACATTTATTGTTTGAGGAAATGTTGTTTAATTAATTTTGAAAGTAAAGATTAAAGAGATGAGTCTTAAGTGCAGTCTTACATAGCATGATGATAGTCAATGATAGTATTGATAGTGAATCTAAAAAGTATAGATTATATACATTTATATCAATAAAATAGGAATAGCAATCATGAATAATTAGATTTTATTTGAGGTTTAAAATGTTTGTGTTTATCATTAAACATGGATGTATCTTACTTGGACAATGTATCATTGAGTGCCAAAGAATAGGCAATCCTCCGAATCCCGATCCCAAATTATTTTGTGTGTGTTGTCACATAGATATACTTAAATTTGGAAACATCTCAGTTATAAACAATTACATCATCATTAAAACCATTAGTTAATCAGTACATATTTGAGCTTATTTTCATAATTTTCAAAAATAACTATGCAGGTAGACCAGCTGCTCCGATAAACATCACTCCTGTTTTATCTGCAGCGCAACAGGAAGGAATTGAATAAATTCCGATTTTGGCAGCTATTTGAAAATCCTGTGTGACAATTACAATATTTAGTATTTTATTATTAGTTATCGAACAATAAATAACACTTGTGATGTGTTCTATCAATAAATAATATACTTTGATGTACTATGCGTCCTCTAAAGGGGACGTCCATAAAGTATGTCACACTATTTTTTAAAACCATTTTTAACTCCACCCGTCACAAATCTTGGACCCCCCCCCCCAAAAGTACGTCACACTTTCAAATAAAAATTAATTTTTTATTAACAAAATAATTAAAAGTTGATTTAAAACACAGTGACGTCACACATGGCCGGACCCCCCCCTCTTCCTGTCACAAACCGTCATACTTTCTTACATTCTCTTCCTGTCTGCAGCGTGATGTGCCTTATGGACGGCCCATTAGTGTAAAATTATTTGGGCCCGGGATTTGGAGAATGCCAAAAAAATATGCCTAGCCCTTAGTTTTAGCCTTAGACTTAGAAATTTTAAAAGCCTTTAAAAAATTAGCGCTGTCAGTATCAGCTGAAACAGAGGTTTCCAAAAATTTTTACTCATGGACCCCTTTTTATAGTCAATACTTACCCACGGACCCCAAGAGAGAAAAAACTGCATAAATGCATAGTACAAAAAATACAAATTTTATCCAAAAAAGGACCATTTTGATGAAAAAATATTTTTTGAAATAATAACTTGAAATTAAAAATTAAAATAATTAATGACCCATGATGATCGTTATTAGAATTTATGAGTGTATGTATGTCTGACTCAATGTTTGTGAGTAGCAACTATAAATCCCCACGAGCGCTAGTCCATTTTTTGAGTGTGTGTGAGTGAGTGATATGATTCATGATGTTCATAGTGGCATTCAATCCTTGCTCTACCAAATGGGAAGATGGGATAACAGCAGTCAACTACAGTAAAATAACCCAAAATGCAGGATATAAAATTGGGAACTGTTGTTGTTACCAGAATTTGTGGGATCATTGTTCAAATATTGGTTTAAGTTCCTCATTTGTAGATAATTCAATCAGCTGCTCCTGTATTAGTATGTATTTAACTGTGTTCAGGATCTGAGTTAATCCACACGTAAAGGGTTCAACACCCAGTCGGGAATATCCAAGTAAAGAATGTCTTCAAATCTTTGGTTCAGCCTGCATGGAAGGCCATTAAGTGTTAACAGTAAATAAGCAAGTCTTCATCTGGGCTTTGCAATTTCGAAAGATTTGGAAACAGAACATTTTTCTCTTCCCAAAACTGAAGTTTTGCAACAAATGCATATATTAAAAATATTATGCTTAAAGTTTTCATTAAATGTAATTGGTTTCTTCATGTCAATGGTTTTGTCAAAGTAGGCAAATAAATCAGTCATTTATATATATAAACACCCAGTGGTGTGGTTCTGTATGTTTGTAACGTAACGCTGAGGAGCGATGTACGACAGTCTACAGCAGTTAGTTTAGTTGAAACGCTGAGGAGCGATGTACGACAGTCTACAGCAGTTAGTTTAGTTGAAAAATCGTGTGTTGATGAGCGCTGTAAAAATATTTAATATGATGACGTCATTGTTTGGTGTGCATCGGTACGCAAAATACAACCCCTATTATTATTATTAAATAAATACTTTGCGTACATTTCATAAAGTTTAATAATTCGTATTTATCAAAAAAGGACAAGTTAGTTGGTCTTTAAAAAAAAGGGGGCGCCTGCGCACGGCGCCTGGCACAATCTAGTGAAGGGATATGTAATTTTTTAAAAATCCTTTATATTAACATGTGGCGTCTGCTTGATTGCTTGCAAAAAAAACTGAAACTTTGCAGGCAGACTCGAGCAGATGATAAAAATGATCTGTCAAAATTTCAGATCGATCGAAAGTTCTGTAATAAAATTATTGAATTTTTAGATTATCTCTATTTATCTCTTCAAGATAACTAACGGCATAGCATATGTCACAGACTTGCTCATCATAGATAGTGCTAAGAACCTAGGGGGTGGTGGCGGGTGTGAGAGAACAGACACAAAAAGCAGCAAGAAGTAATTTAAAAAAAACAGAGAGTAAACGTGGAGATATGTGCACAGCGGTTGTTGTTACCTGCACCCCACCCTTTACTACCATACCTTGCCAACTATAAACTGTGATTTTCCTAATCTAGTGTTGGTCATGTTTGCAAAAAATGGGGAAAAGAACAGGCAGATAAAAAATATTTTATTTTGTTTTAAAATTGTTCCATCTGGGAATTGAACACACGACTCTCAACATGCAAGGCAGACTTGATAGCCACTACACTACAAATCATAAGTTATTCTGTGAAGGAACAACGCAAATGAATGCAAAAGCATTGTTGCCACAACCCCCCCCCCCCTTTTTTTCCTCTTTTCATCCCACCACGCTTGCCATTGTAATCTTTTGACCCCAGCGGGGGTCATTTGTCATGCTCATTTGCATGGTCATTTACGTGTATTATATATAAAGATGTGATGTGTTAATTTTTGTGCTATTGAACAATCTTTATTATAATTTCCTGTAGTGTGATGCTGTGCGTATTATATTGACAATACTTTTTAAAAATATATTCCTGATCTGTAAATGTTTATGCTAATAATCTGTCGGCAGAGTGCGCATTATATTTAGCGTGATTATATAACACTTTTCCCTATTCCCTGAAATTAAGCAGGCAGGCTGTAGTAGTTTTTTCCTATAAAAATAAATTCTTTATATGAGACACAACTAAAATTTTGGATTTTTTTATTGTCATGTGATGCGTATTATAATGAACATTTTTTTAGTCATGTCACATAAATAAAGGATTTATTGTCAAAAACTTTGTTTTTTACTTTTTTTTAAAATTCAGTATATTATGTCACAATATGTCTTTGCTTCAAGGAATTTCAACACTGAATCAAAGAGAGTATAAAATCGATTTAAATGTGCACCTTTTGATAACCAGCATACTTCTGTGTGAATAAGTAAACAATTATAGTATTCATCACTGTCAATACAATGTTGAGCAAATATCTCATTGAAGGCATTCCTTTTGATTTTATTAACTGCTCTATTGACATAATGAAGTGATCCATACAAACTTTTATTTAGATTTTTTGTGAATAAATGATGTCGATTAATGACACAATGTATCAAAATACTTTCGCTACAGATTGTTTTAAACATGCCATAAAGTCAAGAGTATAGCTTTGACTCCAAAAAATCTTTTTAATTCAGTAAATAACGTTTCACATTTCGTATCAGTTTCCAAAAAATTTAGCCGTAATTCAAATATTTAAGAACACTATTTTGTCTGCATTTTTTTTCTTCGGCTCACTCATTCTTATATCTGTTGTAACAAACCACTGTAAATGATTATTAACATTTTCAATGGAATGCTGCAGTAAAGCCCATTTGAAAAAAATATTTGATGATAGGGTACAATTTATATACATATAATTTCCAGACGCATCGATAATTACCCAACTTTTCAACCCTCATTGATTCACGTAAAAAATTGTACAGGAATTCCAAATTTCTGAGGCATTAAATTTGAACTTTCAATAAACCAACTATTATGATTGCTTATAGCTGTTGAAATTTAGTTCTATTTTCTTTTCTAGGTAAAACAACATTGTATTTTGTGACTGATAGCACATAAGATTGTTATTAAATTAATAGAAAAAGCTTACAAATACTATTTTGTTAATTGTTATTTATTTCAATTTTCATAATGATAAAAATGGATCACAATTTTATTATTTTAAATTAAACCTTGAACGAACCCACTGACGCCACTGGTTGTTGGGAACACGAGTTGCTTCCCTTGAATCATGTTTGTTTTCTTATTTATTTATTACCTCCCCTTGCAGGGGAATGCTCAGAATTTAATTACGCAAAGGATGGGGTTGTATTCATGGGCATATCTTGTCATATTTAAGACAAAAGAGGGATACATAAGGGGTGGGGTTTTAGGGGAAGGTCTCCTAATTTAATATACAATTGCAAATGTGGAACTATATGCTATGTGCAAAAGGGGTGGGGTCTTAGTGGAGGGATGCAGAATCGCCCACGAAAATTAATTTCGCCCACAATTACAGTTGCAGTAGATCGTGGTAGAAATTTTTGTTTATTTTTGTGTAAAATTGTTCTAAAAAGATTTTCAAAAATGGAAGGTATTAGGGTTTGAGTTAGGTATAGCTTAAGAATTTTCGGAAAAAGGTAGGTTTTAGTTTGGGGTTAGGTATAGCTATAGAATTTTAATTTTAGCTTTTTTAAGGAAAGTGTATTTTATGCATTATCGGATTTATTGTGATTCAGAGACATGAACTGTGAGCACCTTTTATTTTCTTACTTTTTTCCAATTTTATTTATAATCGGAAGTTTGCTTGAATACTAAAAAGCCTAAAATTTAAGAATATTCACCCCCATCCCCCTAAAAAATGATTCACCATCTTTAGAATCCCCCTACCCCTCTGACATTCCTGGCTTTTGCACTACTTTACTGGCAGTCAAGTGCCATAGCAACAAAGATGGCCGCCGGTAATGACCTCATTGGGACACAGTCGATTAAGTATCATTTTACCAATAAGATTTACAAAGTAGCTCTGTAATAGCATAAATGCAATCAACATTGGTAAACATGTACTTTATCGACCATGACGTCATTACAGGCGGCCATCTTGTTGCTATGGCACTTGACTGCCGGTAAAGTAGTGCGAGACCCATGAATTTAGAGGGTTAGGGGAAACGGGGATTCTAAAATTTTGCAGTATTTTTAACAACCTGCCAATTAAAAAAAAACATAGGAGGATAAAAAGAAGAGTGGGGTGGGGGAACATTCTAATATTTTAAGGTTATTTTAGCATTTGTCATAAAACCAAAATTGTGTTGAAAATGAAGAAAACAATGGGTACTGACCGATCAGGTATCGGAATCACAACAAAGGGGAGGATACACTTTTTTAATCGCTTTAACTCTTTTTCTCCGTAATTATTTTCCACATTTTGACGGAATTACCTATTTTGGAAATTAGTCGTGGGACACCATGCCATCTTAAAATGTTAATAACTTTTTTATTTTTTAACAGATAATGATATATTTGGTATTGAATTAAAGGGAAATGAATGATGTGTTTAGGAAAAACAAACTCCTGACCTTATTTCCATTAAATTATATGATTTTGTTGTAATAAAAATACAATTTAATTTATTTTTTTTTAATATTTTTTTTTTTTACAAAACCTCATTCAAAGTCACTAAAATTTAAATTTTTAACTAGAATGTAATAAAGTAGTGTTTTTTAGAAACTATATTCATTTTTCATTATCCATGGTCACCCACACTGGAAAATTATACAAAAAATTGAACTGTTTACAAAGGAAACTTGAAGCTATACAATGTATTGTAACTAGAAATTGTTTTAAATTATATCTAAAACTGCACTTAGTTTTAGTGAAAAGTTTAGCAGTTTTCAAATTACACTACATATAGTCAATATTATTATTTGTAGTATAAATATTATCAATTCATCAAGATGTGAGACGTGGGTGGGACTTGATGTTCATCAACAGATGACTTGTCAACTTATTTTTTTTTATTACACTTCAACTACTAGCACTATGACTAAGCATATTTTTTATCGGCAATTTAAAATTAATATCTCAATAATAATTTTAAAAAACTATACCTTTTTCTTGTTTATCATCATAGTATTTAGAATAAAATTAGATACATAACCAGATGAGCTAGTTGAATATCCATGTTTGTAAACAAACGTAAAGCGAAAATAAAAACAAGCCTTTCAAACGCTTCTTTCGTGGTGAAAACTTGTTCAAACAAAAGATTTCCGACTTTTTAATTCAAGGGAAATCATTCTAGAATACATTAAAACTAATTTTAGTTAAATAGCTATGAAAAGAAACGAAACTATTCACTTTTAATAAATCAACGTTCCCATCGTCGATTCGGCAGAAACGTCATTGTGAAATCGACGATGGGAGCATTGTTCCGGAGAAAAAGGGTTTAAGAAATTCACACATTAGGTCACTATTGCCACACAATTTTCGCCAAACATATTCGAATAAGTATGAATCAAACTGCTCCTCCCCAGAACAGGTTCTCGTGTGCAGAGACCATTTTATTGCGCTCCAGGTGCCTTCTATGGTGTTGGTGTGCGCACTAGTTTCAGAGTGTTTGAACTCGAGGCTATGGTTCACCAGTAGGTGGTGAAACCCTTCGTCCTCTAAACAGTCATAAGACTTCCAGCAATCAGAAATGATTGTGGAATCTGGCCGCACGAATTCTTTAATTATTGCAAGGAGGACATCTTTGCCTCAGTTTTCAACAACTCTGAAAAAGCATTTTTTGGATCCCCTGTGAAACCCACCAAACACCCATCTACCATCTATGCGCTTTCCTCTATTATATTTTCTTTCACCGAATTTGGATTCGTTTATTTCAACAATCATACCCACTCCGCCTATGGGTTCACTCGACATACGACACTGCCACACAGACCTCGCGACAAAAGCTTGTCCAGTCTGTCACGGTTTTATAAGTAACAGTCACTTCTGTCACAATGCCTTGAGAAGGCATGTCCCTAACCCTAATGTGTCAGTAGAACAATGTCGGTTAACTTTAAATTACTGTCACTAAATGAGGACCCTTTTCTTATGCTACACTTAATGTCAAAATGGCTTTTGTCACGACATCTCCAAGTAAATCAATCCGAATTTTCATAACCTGTTGCACCCAACTTCATATCTTTCTTACAGTTAGGACACTGATACCAGTCACCAATCAATCTAGCATTCATAAGCCATTCAATCACAGCTTTCTGACCCTGACTCTATAGACCATCCCAAAAACAGGCGGTAAATACAGTCTCCATTTTGCCAATATTTACCCAAAAATGAACACAAAATGTCTAACTACTATGAAAGCGCACCCAGGGCTAATGGTGAAAAAGCGCGCCCGGGTAATTAGCAGCCCTCCTTTCTAAATGCGCACAGCAAATAGTTCTTAGATTTAGATTATACTCATTTATACTTTAAAAAAAAAAGAAACAGGAGAAGCCCCCCTCTCCTTCACCCCATCCCCATTAATGTACATTAATTTGCAATTAAATATTAAATTAGGCCCCCTCTAAAATCCCTCCCCTCATGCCCCTCTTTTTGTCTTAATTAATTAAGACAAGATATGCGCGCCTCAGATACGCGCAAGAACACAATCAAATTCTGTTAATAAACAGACTATTGACAGTCCCCCGCAAGGAGAGGTAATAAATAAATAAGAAAAGAAACATTATTCAAGGGAAGCAACTATCTTTCTCAACAACCGGTAGCGTCGTGACGCGTTGTGACGTCATGGTCGAGATTCTTCGCTTCAGACCCAACATTTAATAATAAATTAATAATTAATAATAATGCATTTTTTATAATGCAATTAATAAATTTTTTATAAATTTAAAATCTTGCATGAGAAGTTTCACTGGACTTGGACAGTGACAGTACACAGTACACTGATACACTGTACTTGTACTGTATCACTGTACATGTGACATGTAGATATTGGCAATATTGCAGGATAACGGTTAAATTATTAATAATCATTAATTGTCATTGTGATTGTCAGTGAGTGTCTTTTTGAGTTTGTCAGTCATTTCATTGATTCATTTTCATTGTCAATTGTTACCAATAATCAAGTCAAGGGGTTATTTATTATTATTATTAAATTATTATAATTTTTCTAATCAAGTAAATTATTAAGTAAACTTACCAAAAAAACAAAATTCGAAAAAAACAAAACATATTTCACAAAAGGATTCACGGCACTGTAATCTGGTGTTTTTCTGCGCCTTCGTAATGAATGTGTTATTCTTTCTTGAATCACGGTAGGTGCTCTGCTTATTCGTCGTTGACTAGTTGACCGGGATGTTTGTCCTGAAGCCGCCATATTGTTGATAGTATTGACTAAGCCGAGATCGTGAGGGTTATCCTGCCCTGATCCTTTGTGGCCTGAGCCCAAGGCGGATCCTTACAGTTTAATTGTTTGTGCCTCAGTTCCGTCTTTGTAAAACACTAATCTTCAATATAACTTGGCTTTGATCCAAGTACTAACTAGGTCACGATTATTATTAGACAACTTTAATTTAATAGTAGTAGGCCCCATAGTCTATGGCAGTGCTTTTTTCAGTGGGAAGTTCCCATACCTTTTTTGACCAGATATCTGTACAATAAAATTTGTGTTCAGTGGAAAATTCAATTATAGACTATTATAATATTTTCTGACATAAGTTAAAAAACAGATGTGAAATGAGTTCCCAAACATTTTTTCGCTAGAAAAAAGCACTGGTCTATGGTATTATGAACAATGTTCCCTTTAAGTAAGCTGCGCAGCCGCGCATATTTCTGAATGACGCAGCGCAGCAGTTTAGATTTACCGGACGGCAAATTTTGATGAGGATAATATATGTCGTTGTGGGTGTAAAATTTTTCAGAAATATGGATACTGTGAAACTTTTCATACAAGTTGGTTATTTTACACAAGGATCAAGGAAACTTAAGAGGGAGCATTGATTAATGCATTTAAGGGGGTTACAGTTTTGATTGATTCGTGGAAAAAGTAATACGAATATTGTTTTGGTGTTGGGATGAGTTTCCTCAATTATAGCTTGAACCTATTAGGAACCCCTGGATCACCTAAAATCTCAACCAAACAAAAAAATAAGGAACACAGGGGGATTAGAAGCAGAATATTTATTTTCTTTTCATTAAAAAATATTCTGGTTTACCCCCTCTCAGAATGCTTTTAAATCACCAAACACATTTAAATTTGTTTGATAAATTAATTCAAGGGAACATTTCGATGTTTTTCAAACTGCTAGATTTTCTTACTCCTAAGTCTGTGGAAAGAGATTTAAAGAAATAAACTAAACTTTAGGCTAACACATAACACTTGCAGGGGAAATAATGTTATGAGTTTTAGGACATAGTAAACGAGACAGTTTCTAAATAAAATGTTTAATTTAAATATATTTACTGAGAAATCATTAGTTATTGTAAATATTATTTTTCTAATCGTGTTGTGAGTTTAAATCATCTTTCCTTCTCTCCTTCATACCGTATGGAGTCGGAGTTACATATCAAATCATATTATGATGACGTCATGCACCTAGGGAGGAGGGGGTCACTCGTTTGTGACGAAGCGTGACGAAGAAAGGAGGGGGGATGTTTAAGAATTGTAACGTCACATCAAAATGAACAGAACTGAACTGTCTCTTAACCCGTCGTTGGGGCACCATTGTGAACTGCATAGTATCTCGAGCCCTGTGATCTGGTCCTGTGCTGCCTTTTGGGAGTCGTTAAATGACAGGCCGGTCCATTCCTTGATATCGTCCTCCCATCTCTTCCTTTGTATGCCTCTTTTACGTCCACCCTGGAATGTGCCTTGCACATCAAAATGCGCAACTTACAATAAAAGTTCCACTTAAAATTAGATTTGATTGCTTGCAATTTATTTAATGACGTTTTACATGGCTTCACGCGTGTTACGATGCTAGATTGGAAACTCGCACTAAATACATACTTAAATACAAAAATGTGATTTGAAACATGTTCAAAATACCGCTTGTAAATCAAATATTTAAGTGGCATTATTATTTAAAGTTGCGCGTTTTGATGTGATGTCACATTTCTTAACCACCCCCCTTCACTCATGTCACACATCGTCACAAATGCGTGACCCCCTCCTCTAGGCGCGTGACGTCATTTATTGATGGCACCAAACTTTTGCTTCTGCAGACTTGATCTAACAAGGGTCTAGAGGGCATTTCATTGCATAATGGATACTATGTGGTAGAATATCCTATTTTTAAAATACAGACGCTCCTTCTATGCAGAAAATAATTGCGTCCACAGACCATGAAGGATAATCTGTTGGCAAGTGATGCAGCGTTCGCAGACCACGGACTCAGGGACGCCCTAGGCCTTGGGAACAAATATTTGCCTTCGCATGGATTTGAGCATTTGGACCATCGGTACGCTAGTCGAGCGAAGTGCCAGTCGACCACCGTAAATATCACGAATTTTTATGATGCAAGTTATACCACGAAATGCTCATAAAAACACTTGCTCGAGGAATCGTTTTAGATATGGAACATTGATGGTGCGTTTACATTTACATCAAGCCTAGATCTAATTATAATTGACCTCTTCTATAATAATATTTATATAACAATTTAATAATTTGAGAACATATATTACGATCTATTCACATTTGGTATAATTTTACGATCTACTTTTATGTTATCTAAAGCTGCAGCATACTTAAATTTGGTTTATTGTAACAATCTACTTACATGAAGTGTAATATTACTATCCACTTACATTAACTTACACTTACATGTGGTATTTCGTGAGGTTGCACCCGTTGGTTTATGGGAAGGAGACGATGGTGAGCGGCCCTGGTTGACTGAAAAGCGTCGTGGTAGTAAGAGTAGTATTCTCCCCTTGGGAAGCGCGCAGGGGGGGTGTTAGCTTCCCTTTTAGGCCATGGAAAGTAGGGATGAAGGTACATTGACATGGGCGGATCCTAGAATGTTGGAAGGAAGCATATACATTACCATAAAGAATAGGACAGTGTTTCGCTAACCAGAGGCCTTAGCCTGATTAACATTTGAGACTTTGAGACCCCTTGAAATCATCACTCACATACACACAGAGGCAAATTTAAAAAATTACGGAAATATATTTATGAAATGCAATCTATCCAAATTGAAGTTATTATTGACTTGCAGACTTTAAAATAAAACACTGCTTTCTCTTTTATTTACATTATATCCTCCAGCCAGGAAATATAGGCCTACCCCTGCTTGAATAAGGAGTGGGTTGGGTGTGATGATAAAATGTGTATTTTACCTCGCAATCTCTTTATTTTATTTTTAAAAAATATATATATAATTTAAATTTCAAATTATTTTTCACCCAACTGCTAGTTGGTGCTCTTGCTCCAGGCCTATTCCAAATTTTGTTTATGGTTGACCTGTTTATCCGACTTATAACAGTATCTAGTAGAGTCGTTGCCCTTAATCTGTTATATAATCTCCTTCTATACAGAAGATTATTGCGTCCTACTCTTTTCCATGCCTTATTTCTAGCCTTGCATTTTTATTAAAGTTTTTGAAATGTTGATGTATTGTTGATTTTCCTGGTTTAATAAAAATAAATTACACGTCCGGATTCCAGAAGGGAATAACAAGACTTAGATTTGGAAGTGTTTGTTTTTGCATACGGAATAATATATTTTTTTTTAAATACCTATGTCTATCTGAGGGTTGTAATAGATTATCCTTGTTTTGTATTTCCATAAATGACATCCCGCACCAAGGAATGAGGGGGGGGGGG
>MUZC01000697.1:29526-107184 GCA_002072015.1 Radix auricularia | reverse complement strand
TGACATCATTTATGGACGACCCCTTATGTATTTTTCTACTTTGCTCTTGGTTGTGTTTTTGTCAGTTTTTCTTAAAGTATATCGGCCTCTGAATAAAAAAATAAAAATGAAAGCATACATTTAGGCTACCCATAGAACAAAAATTTAATTTAAAAAAATAATTTAATAATAATATTCCAAAATTTAATGAAATATTGGAAAAACAATATAATTAGATTAATATGATAGAAAAACTGCACAATAATTACAATCCACCTTTTGTAGATTTCTCTGATGACCATTTCTTTTAAACTCAGGTAGCGCCGAGGGTAGAGTTCCTATGGGATGACTAATATTTGCCTTTTCCTGATGTTTCTGACGAAAATAATCTGTCCACACATCCTCGCCTTCAAACCTAACAAACCCAAAGGCCGAGTTTATACGTTCATAAACCCAAACAAAGTCAAAGTCGGGTACATAAGTTCATTATAATACACACTTTAAATTTAGAATTCGTCTTCATAAGTTCTTATTTCTTCTCGAGTTGAGTGCAATTGTTTACCAAAATAAGAGTAAAGTTGTCATTATAAATATTAGCGCTTCCTTGGCTTTTCCATAACTTCTCAACAGTGAAGAGAATCCAGAATTTGCAACGGCAAAATGATTGCAAGAATGCCAATGTCGCGAAATTAGTCATTTCAAGCACAGAAATGCTAACCCATGATCTGATTTAACTATATATTTGAGTGTAAGGTATTTGATTGTTATTTTAATTATCGCGGTCTATTCTGCGTGCTTAACGCTTAAAAATAAAAAATATAATGAATACACTGTAATATATTTTTTTAAAGTTTATATGTAAAGATGAGCCGGATACATAAAATTTCTATTATAGCCAGTATGAGTATTTTTAACACAGTAGTTGAGGGTTTAGAGATATAACATCTCACTGAACCAGACACAGTACGAGAAACGTAACTAAGCAGAAAGTTTAAAATGCAGACACTGTAACATCCACAAAATATCAGACATTGTATGAAACACTGTACATTGTATTTACTGCACCATGCAAATACAGTGGAACCTCTTATAACAAGGGTTATTTGTTCCAGAATCGTACTCGTTAAGCGAAACACTCGTTAAACCTAACACGCTTTTTCCATCCAAATCAGTGTGAAAGAAAAATACGATAATGCTGAAATAGGTTCTGTTTGGTGTTATAGTACAATGAATAGTAATATTTCTTTACGTGGTGCTATGGGGTAAAGTAAACAGTGAACAGTAAAGGTTCTCTGATTTGTTGCTGTAGTACAGTGAACAGTATTAGGTTGTCTGCTTAGTACCATATTACAGGAGCAGTGATATTGTTTAGTACCACAGAGCTTTCACTGCATGAGTAATAATAGTACCCAAGATAGTAAACTTCTATGAATTGTAGTATCTTATGTGTACTATAATTCAGTGAGTATAGATATAGTAATTAGGTAAACGAAGAAGTAAGACCTATAAGTACATAAGACAATGGTGAATTTTATCTTCATTTAGTAATAGTGTACATGGTCTAAGAATTACGGTAAACCCAAAGAGATTCCGTGGAGGTCGTAACTGACAAAGAAGGGTTGGAACGTCTTCGCGGATAGGTAAGTGCCCGGTTGTGGCTCAGTGCAAATTCAGAAACAAGTCACAAATGAGATGGAAGTGGAAGTTTTAACCACGCCCAAACAAACGGACAGAACTATAGCCAATAGAGGCTTTAATAGATTGCGCATGTCAACGTGTAAACTTTTCTCAAATTTAGGCTAATTCTAAATGCAAACCTTATTAATTGTCAGATCTATACCTAGATTGAGAGCCATGAGCATCCATTAAATAACAAATATAGCAACCTTAATGGAGCAATTTTCGTAAGTTCTGGTCGCATGAAAATAACCTTACACTTTCTACTATCTGCTTCTAATGTAATTGCGTAATATTTATTACATTATCATTATGGTTTCATTCAGTTTTGCAATTTATCTTTTAAAAATTGATTTATTGAAGTTTATGGCATAATTTATGAGTGATCCACTCGCAGTACTCATGCACACTGAATGTGGAGTATCAACCCATCCAAATAATAGCTCTTATTTAAACAACTCGGGCTTAGATCTCTTTAGCCGGGTATGTGCCTGATGTGAGCATTATATTTCTTGATCAGGACTCGGCTCAGCCCGTTATTTGTACACATATGTATTATCAATTAGTTAATGAAATTACGGACAGCCTATACTTCTAATAACAGTCAACGGCTTTATAAAAACGAACCAACAATTGCCGTTATCTTTTAAGAAGGCCACGTGTCTGAACTGATGCCAGTCTGGGTATACAGGAAAGTTGTGTGGTGGGCTGGTCCATAGTATTGACCTGTTCAAATGTCAAAAAAAAAAAAAAAAAAACATTAAAAAAAAACAATAACAACAACACAAAATTGAATAAATGCTTTCAACAGGAACATCATAACTTAAACCAGGGTGGGGGAGGGGGGCGGCGCAAGTGCAAAGAGCTAAGACTACTCACAGGTCAGTTGGCACAAAACATCCCATGGTAACCGTGGTGATCTGTGATTATAATTATAGGCTCAACCTATGGCGGATTAAGGGGAGGGGGCTGAGCGTGCTAAAGCCAGGGGCCCCCGACGGTTTAGGGGCCCCCGACGGTTTAGGGGCCCCCAAACTTTTTGTATTTATAATAAATATAATAATGTTTGCACGAACCCTTGAAAATATAAACAATTAAATAAAATTATAAATATTAACTATACAACTGATCGCGATTCAGATCTGATAGTGTTAGGCTCAACGGTATTGGTATCTATAATTTATAACCACAAAAAATCCTTTTGCTATTTGTTGCCTTGCGCCTTGCTTTATCTCAGATCGTTGTAACGCGAAGATCTTTGAATGAAATGATTCCAAATGATATATGCATCTTCTGTATGGGACCCATCCACCAAAGAAAATATTGATAAGTTAGAACAAATCCAAAAAAGAGCTGCCAGATTCATTACTGGAGAATATTCAAAACTGACAAGAGTAACACCATTAGTTAAATCATTAAACCTTGAAACATTAGAGGATAGAAGAACCAAGAGTAAATTACTAATTATACATAAGGCTATTAAGTCTAATTTAGAAATACAACACAAAGATAACTAAATACAACCCTCAGATAGACATAAAGATAAAAACACCTTTCTTATTCCATATGCAAGGAAAAACACATACAAGTTTTCTTTCTTTCCGTCCGGTATTCGGGCGTTGAATGGGTTGCCTGAAGAAACCAGGAAAGCCAACACTTTATCATCATTTAAAACTCTAGTAAGAATACAATACTAAACACGTAGGACGCAATAATCTTCTGTACAGAAGGAGCGTCTGTAACATATAAATTATAAGATAAGATATTCTCATCAGTATATTACACAATTCTTTCCATAAAGGTACCTGTAAAATCCACATTCTTCTTTTTCTTTTTCGGTTAAATCTAGGGGCTTTGGCGTTTTTTCCAAGCTGGAGAATCTACTGACTGCCATCGGTTAATTACACAGACGTCAACAAAAAAGAAAATGTTAGTTTTATTTAAAATGAAAGATACTAAATTAAAGTAGGAGAGAGTTATCTGACACTATTGACTATAGATGTTTACGTAGTTCCCCCCAAAAAATTGCGATAAACATACGGGTTAGAGAATAAACTTACAAACCTTTGGACTTTGGATATGTAGTAAATAAATAATAGTACGTGTACTTAAAGCCAAACTTCTTAAGATAGTTCGGTGAAGCGGGAAATTTAATCGAAGACAGAGGGGGGTGGGGAATTGAAGGTGTTTTGATGCATTAATGACGAATTTCGGAAGCCATTCACTCTTATAGTTATAGCACGTAGTTCATAAATCTTTGCGAGAAATAACTGGATGCAGTAGTTACTTATCAGTTCAGTAAGTAACGAAATGACTGAATAGGAAAAACTCTTTCATTTTGTACAGTATCTCTTTATCCCTTAAAAAATAATAAATCAAATCATCCTATAATAAAGAACCCAACCAGGCGGGTATATTCTGGTCAGGGTTTAATCTGGCCTGTTACACCAGTCTTAACAAGTGCGTGGCTCTATGTGGCTTATCATGAGAAATCAGATTGCGCGGGGTCCAGTTTGGGTAGGGATAAATAATAAAGGATAATAGTAATATAATAGATGAAATTTAGGTTAGGCAGGGCCTAAGACCGGTTCTGCATGCAATAATTGATCCTATAGCTACCTAAGAAAATGTAATCATTGATCTTAGCCTTTACTTTCATAGCATATGTAATCTTGGGTCATCGCCTATACCTGCCTATCATACATTTCAACCAAGTACATTCAATTATGGCCCCCAACCTGTGATCTTCTCACCAACTTTAAAACAATTAGAACTAATGTTATATTAAATATATTATTTGTCATCCTAAATTGATTGCACGCCTTTTATGGACATAATAAGTAATAAATGTAGATTTTAGTATTGGCCAAGACTAATGTTCTAATCTAAAGCTTAGTCTTAAAAGGACAACAATGAAACAACATCATGAGAAAACAACACAAGTTTTAAAAGTTTTCAATACATCTGTAATTATTGCTGGTAAGAAGTTACTATACATCAATGTAGTCTTTTTTCAAATATAGAATGTCAATATTATACAACTTTTATAGAGCTTCATTCAATAAACTTTTACAGACAAAGTTTAACTGTTTAAAAAATATATATATAAAAACAACATTACAACATTAACTCATATTTAAAATATGTGCTGGGCCATAATATCATTTAAATCAATGAAAAAAATTCAAAGGGTAAACAATATTCTTCATAATTATTACAACTATTTATTAAGTATAGTCCAAAACAAAAAGTAAATTTTATATTAGCTTTTATGTAGCTTTAAAAACTTTTATTTGGAAACGTTAATACAGTAACTATTGTAATAACAGTCATATTGGACTTCATATTGGATTTCTTAAAAATATTGCAGCAATGTTACCTTACTTTTTAAATTTATTTTCAATGCACAAATATTGAGCCTGTTAAATTCTTATTGTCTCTAGCTCTAAGATCAACCATGGAGGAATGTGTGCCAATCCTTTTAATTATGCTTTTTTAAAATAAATAAATATATGCTTAATTATATATTTAAATGACATATAATTTTTTTGTTTAATTTAAAATGATGACTTAAAAATTTTAACTTGTAGAGTAAAAATTAGTGTGAAGAGAAGAGGGCAAGTATTATTTATGCTGAAAGTGTCATCTAATTGACTTAATATTTAAACCAATGTCTGAAATGTTAAATTAATTCTCCTATCTTACCCAAATAAATGGAATTTAAAATAGCTATGAAGTACTCATGTTGAATGTTCAGGTACAATTGAAAAGTATAGGAATAAGCACTGAATTGAGCAAAACAGATATGCGAAATTAAAAAGTAAAACCAGCTGAAAAAGTGACAAACACTCTATCACTAAGAACAGAGTGATAAGGTTCATAGGAGCCATAATTATCTGAGTATTAATTGTGGGCACTTGAGAAACATAAGGAGAAATTTCAAGGTACACACATTTTTATCATCACACAGCAATTGGAGTCACTCACCAAAAAATATTATTTTACAAATAAAAACTAAATACTATGCCTACTAAAGATTCATTTTTTAAAATTCTTAAAACTAAATCCAAAGAATTTTTTTTTTTTTTTTTAAATTAGCAAATCTGTATTTTTGTTCGTTTTTTTCATACATATTACTGAATGGTAGGGACCAACTGGAAACTGCTCCGGACATTTGCTCCGGCCCGAATATTGGGTTTTTCGGAAATATTCGCCTCAGCAAATATTGCCCATGCAAATAGCCAAATATCTAAAAATACCTAAAAATTTGCAATTTCGGAAATCGATAAATATCAAGATTAGTATACTTTCAAATTGTTAAAAATATAACAAATGTAACCAAATTATAGAAATTAATAATTTGAAATTATAAATATATAAAGTAAATAAATTAATTTTCTACGACATTTTCGAGTTTACTTCTAGTAACTAGCGCCACGCCGCCATATTAAAAAATTAAACTGTTTAAATATCGAGTAAAATAATAAAATAAATTCATATTAAAGTAAATAAACTACTAAAATTAGCAGCGACTTACAGTTAAAAAGTAAATAAGTAAAATAATAACAAGAGAAACCAAATTTACAAGTAATATATAATGAATTTATTGTTTTAAATCTTAATAAATTAATAGTTCCTTCTTCTGGCCATTATTATAATATCATTGCACTTTGCATGAAGAGTGTACACTGTGATAAAGTAAACAATAAAAATACAGTCAATAATAATTTAATAAACCAAACTGAATGCCTCGAATTAAATTTTATTTGTAGAAAACTTGAAAGCTAAATACAAGGTGGTAATGGTTTTGCGAAATAAAGCAACCGCTAATAGTTTTCAGAATCAAAGTTAATTTGAATCTCCAATTTTTGTTCAACAATCATACTATTCGGATTCGTTTCCAGATCTGGCAAATAGTGCAACTATTCGGATTTGGTACCTGGTAGAAAATGTCTACCCGGTTGGTCCCCACTAGATAGTAAAAAAAGTACTATTTTATGATAATGGTAAATGTTTTATCATGTTATTTAGGCCTAGATTCATAAAAAATTCTTGAATTTCATACCAATACCATGAATTACACAATGGATTGGGGAGGGACACGTGTTTTGAATCTAATATGTAGATTTAAAATTCAATAGGGATGAATCTAATTTGTAAGTTTACAACTCAATATATGTAAATCTAATATTTATATACTAAAATTCTGGAGAAAAAAACTCATTTCTTTTAAAAGTTTATGTTATGAAAATGAAATTTACCTTTTATGGATTATTAACTTAATAAGTCTATAATGTAAAATATATATAAAATTATATTAATTTAAAACTGATGACATCTATAAAGAAACTAGGTGGGGTGAACACTAAACTTATGTTCAACTAAACATGAATTATTGAAAATTGATGCCACCATTATGAATTTTATTTCTCATTAACATAAATCTAAATTATTGAAAAGATAAATGACATTTGAAAATACAAAATAACAAGAATTTAAAAAAAAATTATTTGGGATTGGAACAAGTGGTCACTACAAAGTGATCTTTTTAATCTTACTCACCAGATTTTCAAATGCATGGATTAAAGTTATAGTCCATTGTACAAACTTAATACCTGTAAAGGACTTTGAAAATTAAGGGTCACTGAGTCAATAGTCCAACTTTAAATAAAAATAATAAAGATATCGATATATATTTTCGAGTGAACATAGTGGTACTCTGTGTAAAAAAATATAATTAAGATATAAGTTGGTAGTTGCAGGTAACTATTAATGCACAATGAGATTCTTTAGAATTGTGTAAACCAAAATGCCATCAAAATCAAAGCTTTACACTTTATTACAAATGTTATAGTAACTTCAAATACTTTATACATTATTTATATTTATAAAATTATATGACTAGAAAAAGGTTGCTCAACATTTTATCACAAATTTTGTAAACAATTCTTTTACACTTGACACCATAGCTATATAAAATACAATATTATACAATGCTCATGAAAAATACTACTTGAATTTTTAGACAGTAAGTAAATTACTCATATAGGGGCTAGTTTAATCATTTTGAATAATTTTATTGTTGCCTTCCTAAATCTATGTATACATACATATACATAAATCAATTTACAAGGAAATAGATCAATTATGCAATGGACAGCAACATTCAAATGGAAGTAACATAAGCTTAAAACCTGGAAGTTATATCAACACAATGTTATGATGTGCCAAATGTATATTAATATTAGAAAACATTTTAGTGTTTGCTATACATAAAATGGTGTAAAGCCTTTGTTATTTTACATAGGTAATTTTATTTAAAATTTATTAAAATTAAACAAAAAGAATACTTTAAAAAATAATATAGTGATTTATAAAATGAAAAAAAAAGGAACCCTTAATGAAGTTAATTATACTTATCTTTGAAAAAAATTCGAACTTAACTTAAAAACATCGAATATAATGTTTTGAAAATGCTAAATAAATATTGTCCATTCAAATAGTAATTTCTATTCAAGTTCAAGGAATGTCCCCACCTTATAACAATTTTTTAAAAGAATTAAATATGTTAAACAAAAAATAGTAAAACTCGGAAAGTTGAATTAACAAAATAATAAAAATATTGAAAAGCACCTTAGCTGAAGTGTTGTATCAGAGCACACCAACAAAATTCAAAATGCTTTAATATTTCATTTTAAAAGGGTTCTATAAAAGAAAAATATCACATTAATATATAATTTTGTTCTTTTCCTTATGAATAAACCACGACAGTAATTATACAAATATAAACATATTACTATGGCCGATAATTGTGATCAGGGTTCCAACACAAAGTCAAAAATTAAATTCTAGGCATTTTCAAGGAGGAAAAATAAATTGCAGGAAATTTGCAAAAATTTAAAAATAAATATCTGCTGTTCAAAAACTGATATCTTGTTGCAAAGATAGATGAGCCACTATTATTTTCTCCCAAACCTCAGTAAGAATAAAATTGCAGGAGATTTAAGAAGAAATTCTGTAATGTAAGGAGTTTCCAAGGACTTTAACAAATATTCTTCAAATTTCAGGATATTTCTAAGACAATCCAGAATTTCATGAAGTTGTAGGAACTCTGTGTGATTCTAAATTTTGTGCTAGGGATGAGTTAAATAATAATTAAAATGGTATTTAACAAGGATGATGGTAGCAAAGTAAAATTTCAGAGTTATCTATGAGGTAGCCAGTTGAAAGATATATTATAGTTCGTCATTTAGAAAAATAAACCAAATTAATGTGATAACTATTACAGAAAGATATTCTGAAATTTTTAAATAAAACTTTTAATTGTAAAATAACATGATAAGCAATGTTCCCTTTAAGCTGCCCAGCAGCACAGATAGAATTTCAGTGCAGTAAATTTTGTAAAATATTGCATGAAAAATGGGTGCTGGGCAACTTTGCACATGAGGTTTTTTACTTTTTCACACACCATGATCCTTAGAGGGAGCATTCATGATAATATGTAGTCTACTAATGCTAATTTGGGAAAAAAAAGTGCAAAGTAGCTGAACGAAAAATTGTTTTTTTAAAAAGGCAGCATGGGCTGCATGTGTACTGAAGATGTAGTATGAAGACACATTTTATAAAACCCCAAAACAAAAGAACAAAATATGCTTAGTATTTTTTTTTTCTAATTCAAGAAAAATATTTGAGTTTTATTGAGCACCATCTTTTATAAAACTATAATTTTTAAAAACAAAGCTCAGTTTAGATTTAATCCATTTGTACTTAAGTATTTGTATATTACTCCAATAACTTTTTTTTTTTTTTGTCATTTGCAAGAGTGAGAAGTTTTAATTATTCAGGTTTTATTTGTAAGACAATGTTACTAATATATGATAGTGACATAATCATTACTTGCAATTAAAAAGTGGTGTTCTTGTTGTTTTTTTCATTTGAAGACAAAGTAAGCTTATTTAGTTATCTAGATATGAAAATTTTATTAATTCAACTAATAACAAATAAAAATAACAAAAACAGATTTTTAAAAATAAGAAAAATTTAAAGTATAATTCAATAAATAACCAGAGGTAATCATATGAAGAACTCTTTCTTTAAATAAAGGTAAATAATGATTTACCAGTACTTTATTTGTTTGGTTTGAGTAAATCAGTAATGCTACATTTGAGATTAGTGTAATTAAAATTGCCTGATAAGCCTTGCTTGCTATCATACATATTTCTCCTCATTATGCTATAATCTGAATATCTATCAAGCTATGACAATTACTTAATTACATTTTATCAAAATTTGATGAAAGTGCACTTGTTTATTAATGCTAAGATCAATTATAGTGATAGCCTTATATATGCTGCACATTTTACAATGAGTTACCAATTGTGTCACTTGTAAAAGTGGTTTCCACAATTTTTTGAATGAAAAATTGTATCACTTAAACATGAATAAATGAGGCAAGTTATAATTTATTGAAAAGGTATCTTTTTAAAGTTTCTAATTAAAAAAATAATACTATTAGTATACCCCAAGGGGTAATTATTGCAATAAATATTGAAAAAATCAATACTGTACTTTAATCAAAAGCAAATGAAAAAGTTATTTATACACAAAAAAGTACTGTTAGGCCTGATGTGAATTTTCAGGAAATGCTGTTTGTGGAAGTAGCTGAAAGGATGACATGGAAAGTTGTGAATCTGAAGAGAATCTTAACGGTGCATTGTGAAAACCTCCATGAAAAGAGTTACGAGATTGTAAGCTGTTCATGTTAGAAGGCATATAATTCTTGTTGTAAGGAAATGAATATCCACCTATTTCTTGTTTATAGTCGTAGAGGGAGGACATTTGTACATTTGTGGGCAATTGAGCTTCAGCACGCAACATGGCAGTCATACGATCATTTCGAGCTATATGTGTTTCAGATAAACCATAAGAATCCTCTTGCATATTTGAATGATGTAAATGTCCAGTATTATTAGATGGCATGTGATTTGGTGAAGTAATTAATGATAAACCATAAGGATTTCTCAAGCCACCATAAGAATGAAGACTACCATTGCTAGACGATAGGGACTGGTACTTTTTTAACATTCCTTGATTGTCATCAGAGTACATTTTTCTGCTGTCAACACAATTCTTGTCAGGAAATAAGCCTGGACTTTCTGGAAACCTTTTTTCAACCATGGAATTATTAGGATTTTGTATATACAACTTATCATTGTATGAATCATTGGAATTGTCTATGAAACTCTTGTCTGAGACAGAAACCTGTGAGCTGTTTACGTAATTTTTATCAGTATAAGAACTGACTGGACTGTTTGAATAATGTTTATCCCCAAATGAAGTGGTATTATTTCTTAAATAATGCTTCTCTTGGTATACATGATTCTGTGTTTCTATAAAGAGTTTCTCTGCACACGAATTATTAGATGCACCAGGATAATTTTTTTCAGAGAAAATGTTATTTTGTTGTTTAGGATAAGTATCTTCCCTAAATGAATTGTTTTGAACAGGAAGAGAATGTTCTGTAGCCATTCTTTGTTCATATTTTGGATGCTGCTGAAGAGACAACTGAATTTTACTTTGCATATTATCAGACTCTTCATGATCAGTTTCTGTTTCTGAACCACTTTCACTCTCTTGAAACATTCCATTATCAGTTTTGTGATTTCCAGGCTTCATTCCAGCCAATAATTGGTTATCTTGATTGGTGTACATCATCAGGCCACTACGTTTATGATCACTGATGTGTTCTAACAACAATTTGCGCAATGTAAAACTCTGGCCACAAAGGATACAAGTATGTGGACATTCTCCAGTGTGCTCGCGTCGATGAACTGTAAGATGGTGCTTTTGTCCAAATGTTTTATCACAGTCTGAGCAGGCATAATCACCCCCTTCTACCTCAATCACATCTTCATCAGGAATATGATCGCCACCCCTTGAGTCAAGTCCTTCACGTTCATGTCTCATCATATGATTATTCAGAAACAATTGTCCTTTAAACATCTTTCCACATAGCCCACAAAATAAAGGACCTTTTGAGGCAGGAAGTGTTGGATTAGTACCTAACTCTCCTCCCATGTGACTAGCATAGTGGGCACTGAGTACCTCTTCAGATGGAAACATTTTCCCACAAACTTTACACAGTAATGGGAGTTGATCTGAGTGACACAGCATGTGAGCTTCTAGGTGTGAAATTCTACCAAACTCTTTACCACAAACCTGGCAAATTCTACCTGCTCTGTCCCTGTGTGCTGCCATGTGTCTGTTTTTGTTGTTGATGCTTTCAAATATTTTACCACATTCTTCACATTGAAGATTACCTTCTTCTAAGTGACCCATGTGATGTTTAAAAAATTCCATGACTTCATTATACACTTTTCCACACCTTTTACATTCATATTTACCGTCTTTCCTATGAGTCCTCATATGAACTTTCAGCACTGATGCTTGTGAAAAGTCCCGTTCACATAACCCACATTTATAGGGTCTTTCTCCAGTATGTATTCTTAGATGCACTGACAAAACAGATGCTGATCGAAAATATCTCTCACAAAATTCACATTGCACTTGTTTATGTACACGCTTGTGTTTCTCTTTCTCATACTGAGTTGGAAAAACTTTATCACAAAGCCCACATGGATATTGTACACCTTCAGCACCATGAGTCTTCATATGCTGCTTGAAAGCTATCCACTCTGAATACTGACGTCCGCAATCTGAACACTGCAAGTTTTGATCATGCTTGCTAGTCAAATTATGGACCATAACATGGGTGTCCAATTTTTTTCTACTCTCAAAAAGTTTTCCACAAATGGTACAACAGTGATTCTTTCCCACTTCATGGCTTGCCATATGGTTTCTCAAACGCTGACCAGTATGAAACTGGCGTCCACAAATCTATAAAAAAAAAGAAAAAGAAAAAAGGAAAAAAAAGAATAGATAATATATATATATTTTTAACTTGTAACCAACATTTTAATTTAAATATGATTTTTTTATTACACAGATAACAGAGTATCGCTTCAGGGAATAAAATAAAAAGTTTTATTCTTGAAAAGGGAGATTTTTCTTACACTACATGCAAATCTTTTTCCTCCTGATTCTGTGTGCTTAGCTTTGAGATGATAAAGATATGCTCGCCAATTGACACACACCTGACATTGTAAAAGATACACAGTTATATAAGAAAATATAATTTTATTGTTCCCAACAATGGAAAAGATTTTTAATTACATTAAACACATTCATTTTCAGAACAAGAATAAATACATTTGTTATGAAACAATTTTATTTAACAATTAGAATACTTCAAAACTATTTAACATAATTCATGTAATTCAGTAATTCTCTCTTTAAAAAAACAAAAAACAATTAATTAAAAAAAAATTGATACTCTTTAGTGATAGTTATATGTACCATGAATTGTCTCATTTGCCATCACAGCAGAAGTCCCATAGACTGAATTATTTTTATTATTTATATGTGTTAATAAATTTTTATAAGACCATGCACTGGTATGCTAGAAAAAAGTCTAAAATTGATTTGACCATTATTTGTTAATACTAATACTACAACATTTATTAATACTATATCATTACTTTCAACCTCATATACAAATTTTCAAAAGTACAGCCTATCTAATATCAATTCAAAATAATGAATGTTACTTTTGAATAAAAGTTTCAAATATATGCTATAATTAAATTCTTTAATTTAAACAAAACTAAACATATTTAATGTAAGAAAATCTTTATCAAAATTGACTTACTTTCCCACAGCTTTCACATGTAAATGAAGCTTTTCTATCAGTGTTATGTACTGGTAAATGATGATCAAGTTTATCTTCAGAGGAAAACATCTTACCACAAGTACTACAGCAGAAAGGCTTGCCTTTGCTATGTCCTAACATGTGGCTATCGTAACGACTGGGTACACGAAATATTTTTCCACAAATTCCACAGGGATAACTAGGTGGGGGTCTAGAGGATAATGATCTAATACTTGATGTCGAGCCAACAGATGCTTGAGATAATCTTCTAGCACGTTTTGGGACTGTTGGTGTCATAGTTGGATTGACTACTGTTAAGGGGATTAATGCCTGGGAATTCAACTGATGGTGGGTTCCTCGATAAATTCCCTGAGTCACATCATTGAATAAATCTTCCATATTTTGTGTCCCATATTTTGAAGTATCACAATGTTCTCCTTTGGGAGTTATATGTTTAATTTGTGTTTTTGATGGCTTTCTCTTTGATCTATTTTTTGACCCAGTTGGATCTTGAGATGTCTGTGTATCTGTAGTGTCCCCATCAGCAGAATCTGGGGATCCTTCATCAACTGACACTGCTTCATCCATAGTGTCCATGTTTTAAGCCTAATTGATTTTAATAAAAGTTTAAAGTTAATTTTCAACAGTAAAAATTTTAAAGAAGGCATTAAATTATATTTGAACTTATAAATGTTCTGCCATGTTTGAAACACAACATTCAAATAACTTAATATGTTATAAAGTATTTGATGTCACTGATTTGACAGTACAAAAAGCATTCTATTTCTTATATGTTTTTTTTAAATAAATCAATAGCATAAGAAAAGAGCTGACAAATATAATATTTATTATTTTGCATTACTAATATAATAATTAATAATACTAGGGCTGTTATAGATTAATTTAAATTTAATCGTTAACTTTTGAAAAATTAATGATTAATTAATCAATAATTTTGATTAAAGCTAATTAAAACATAAAGATGTATGATGTCATTAAACATTGACTTTTTGGTTTTATTGAGTTATTTCCCCATGTTTTGAAGACATTAAAAATAATAATATTCTGAACTAAATTTTGTTTTTTTTAAAGCAGCACATAAAAATGATATCAAAGATGCATACAATGGAAAAAAAACTACATATTAACAATGGAAAATATTGCTAAGTCTCATTTCTCAGGTGTTACTTCAAGGCATATTACATAAAGGCCCAATGAGTTGTACAAAAATTATATTTGAAAACTTTTTACAATTACAATTATTAGTTTTTAAAAATATTCTTTAAAAAGAATCAGGATTTATAATTAACAAATTACAAGTTTTAGCTTAACTTAATATTTAACTATAAATTTTTTTAAAAAATCAGTATAAATTTTTAAAACATAGTATTAAAAATAAGTTAAATAATGCATTAAAGTTTAGGCACTTGGATGAATATTTCAAATTAATTTTAAAAATATATAAGGAATACATCTGTATCGAAATTGTTTGATGGTTAAAAAAAACATGAAGATTATCTTTTTATCCCAAGTGGTTCAAAAGTTATGATTTTTTTCTAAGACCTCATAATCACTCTTTTCACTATGTTGTTTTCATTCACATTTTGTGCCCTTATAGGGCATTTTTAAAATGCCCATAATGTAAGTATTTAATTTTAAAATATATAATATTGTTAGGAGGTATATTTAAATACAAGTTTTAAAATATATAATATTGTTAGGAGGTATATTTAAATACAAGTATTTCAATATAATGTAAATGAATGTAAAAAAAATTATGTTTATTAACTTTAATTAGTAAAAACAATGTTTATTTTTTACATAATTTTCCATATAAAACAGCTTGGTTGAAGCGAAGTATGTCTGTCGACCGTGACGTCACGGTCATGGTGGCCTTCTTTGGTGTTATAGCACGTCCTTTAAAAAGCTTTAAAATTAAAATTCTATAGCTATACCTAACCTAAACCCTAAAACCTTCCATTTTCCAAAAATTCTAAAGCTATACCTAACCCAAACCCTAAAACCTTCCATTTTTGATAATCCTTTTAGAATTTATAGAACTCTCTTTTCCAGCAACCGGTAGCGTCGTGACGTCACGGTCGACATACTTCGCTTCAGCCAACAGCTTATTTTAAAGTTTACAGTTTAAAAATCTTTTTTTAAATGGAGAAGTGTGTACGTAAAAAAAACAACTTTTATTAATAATTAATTATTTATTAATAAGTAGAAAAAAAAAATTAAAACATATTCTTTCATTTTAATCGCCATTTTACCGATTAATTGAGAAATTAATCCTTAATTTCTGCAGCCCTAATTAATACTATAGACCTAAACCTTAGACATGTAGGTAAAAATGTTGATCTATAAATAAAATTTAATTAGTTAATGTTTAACATAGGCTCTTGAAAATTATAAATTGAAAGGTCCTTTCCTCAAACAATTCGATAACCATTTCTATTTTTATTTTAAAGTAACTTTACACAAATAAATAGCAGCCTAAGTGCCAGATGCAATCTCCCACAGTTTGAGGCAATATCAGGAGTCTCACAATGCTATATTATTACATAGATTTTGCAGTTACAATTTTTATTTATTAAAACCACAGTAATTTGGGTAATTTACTGGGATGCCACCTGCTTCCCAAAGCACTGAAACAATAGTTTCTTTTAACTAGATAAACCTACAGCTCCACAGTCAGTGTGAGTATAATTATGATGTCAGTATAAGAAGGTTAATAAATCATTAAGTGAATATGTTACAAATGCCAATGTGTAATTCATATATATAATAATAAAGTGCTGTAGGCTGTAACTGTACTAAGGTACGCTTATATGTTATTAATGTTAACTTAATTAACAGTGTAAATTCAGATTCTTACTCAACTTAATGATTTAAAGTTTATTTAGCTTCATCAGTGGCATAGCTATGGGAGGGGGAAGGGGGGTCAAAATTTGAAAGTCCCACCGGGCCCCCACTTGAAGGAGGCCCGCAAATTAGAGTCTGAAATTTTTTTTTACATTAAATATAACACCAAAGCCATGTATGTGGGGCCCCCAAACACCTACAAATTCCTAGTTACGCCATTGAGCTTCTTTAATTTTAGTAATGTTTTAATATGTTTTGTAGGCTATATAATTATAATGTATACTACAGTTGCAAATCGGAACGTCCCTAAGTCAATTACCTCCCTATATCGAATTAATTGTTAGGTCTCTGCCGAATTCTGGGCCTCTTACACCATCTTTGATAACTTGAAAACTCTGCAAGTCTAATTTATTTTAGGGTCCCTTTGAGTTCAACTTAGCGAGTTCTGACTGTATAACTTATAAATAATTATAAATAAAACAAATGGGAGACATCATTTCATTGTGGTAATGGAAATAAGAAGATATAATGTGAATATAAGTAACTAATTTACTAAGTTAGTTACTTGATTGGATGTTGCTAGTGCTACGACTTGTTGAAACAGCATAGATTACTGGCTAGTGTTACAACTAGTCTTAGCAGTGACACTTCGACAAAAACTAATTCGCTATAATATCTCATCAACAAACTCTTCATAATATTTTATATGGACATATAATATGATTTTAATAGATATGAGCTTATTTATGTGTGTATTAATTCTAAAATCTAAATTTATTTAAATATATTTAATCAACATATCACTCGTGGGAGATGCTGGTCTTCTATCCAGCACCTCCCCAGCCGGCAGATATGGGAAAGTCCACCAGATAAGGAGCGTACCGGGGAAATAAAATACCCAGTGTGGACCAAAATCAGCCCTTTTGCCTTGTAGGAAGTGGAGGGATCCACAAAGGCTAGGGACCCACCCCAAACCAAGGCAGCTATCCACTGAGTTGTGAGGGGCAAAATTTTAAAAATTCAGGTGATCTCTCCAAGATGTACTTGTAAAGAGGGGAGCTGATGTTGCCTCAGATCTTCTTGTGGCCAGGATAAAATAAAAGCTAAAGAGACATTATACCAAGCAACCAGCATATAGGCCTCAGTATAATACCTCACCCCTGAAGGACCAAGCCAAAAAGGAAAAATTCAAGATCTCACTATCCAATAAGTTCCAAGCCCTACGCAAAATACTCAAAGACGAGACCACCGAAGGAAAGTGGCAGAGCCTGAAAGCAACAGTCCAGTCGACATGCAAAGATTGCTAGGAAACAGGAAACGGGCACACAAAGAATGGATAACAGCAGGTACACTGAGTAAAATTGAAGAAAGGAAAAGAAAGAAAACAGAAATAAATAACAGCTGCACACGAGCTCAGAAATACAAGTCCCAGAAAAAGTATACAGATGCAAATAAAGAAGTTAAGAAAAGCATCAAGAGGGACAAGAAAGAATTTGTTGATAAACTTGCTAAAGAAGCAGAAGATGCAGCTTACCAGGGGAACATGAAGGAACTGTTTGATACCATTAAAATGTTGGCTGGGAAATTTAGCAAGGCAGAGAGACCAGTGAAGGATAAAATGGGAAACAACATAGCAAGTGATGTGCAGCAGAGAGGGAGATGGAAGGAGAAGAGCTTTTAAGAGCTCTTAAACAGGCCAGAATCAAAGAACCCACCAGATATCTAACCAGCTGATAATGAAATGCAAATTGACTGTAATAGTCCCACCAAAGAAGAGATTAGCAGGGCCATTAAACAACTTAGAAAAGGAAAGGCTGCAGGACCTGATGGCATCCCAGCAGAGGCACTGAAGGCGGACTTGGAAACCAGTGTGGAAATGCTACACCCTCTGTTTACAAAGATATGGTTAGAGGAGCAAGTTCCTTATGATTGGAAAGAGGGATACCTTATCAAGATTCTAAAGAAGGGGGATTTATGCTCCTTCTCGAACTACAGAGCGATCACCCCGCTGTCCATCCCAAGACCAACAAGCTGGTTTTCGTACCAACAGATCCTGCACTGATTCAGATAGCGACACTGCGCATCATTCTAGAGCAGTCACTAGAGTGGAACTCGCCGCTCCATGTCAACTTTGTTGACTACAAAAAAGCTTTCGACATAAGGCATTATGGGGTGCCACAGAAGATTACGGATATAATGCCAGGGGATAAACTGCCAAGTTGTCCATGGTCAGCAGGTGACAGATGCTTTCCAGGTGAAGACTGGTGTGAGACAAGGATGTTTGCTGTCACTGTTCCTGTTTCTTTTAGCCATCGACTGGGTGATGAAAAAACCTACACAGCAGAAAAGAAATGGCATCCAATGGACCTTGTGGGATCAACTTGATGATCTTGTCTTTGCTGATGACCTTGCTGTTCTTGCACATACCCAAAAACAGATCCATGAGAAAACAAACATTGTCGCAGCCACTTCTGCTAGAATAGCTCTCAACAGACACAAAGGGAAGAGTAAAATCCTCAAGGTTAATGCCACCAGGACATCACCAATCATGCTTGAAGGAGAAACCCTTGAGGAGGTGGATAGATTTGTTTACCTTGATAAACAAGATGGTACAGATGCTTACGTCAAAATAAGGATCAGAAAAGCAAGAGCAGCCTTCCAACAACTCAAGATTCCGCCCTTTATAGGGGCCATCTATAAATGACGTCATGTATCGGGGGGGGGGGGGGGATTCACACATTTGCGACGATGTGTAACGAGGTGGGTGGTGTTTAATAAGTGTGACGTCACATCAAAACGCACAACTTTAAATAAAAATTTTCACTGAAATGTTTGATTACTGACTCTATATTTAATTTATTTTCACATGACTTCACATGTGTTACGCTATTATAGTGCAGCCTTACACTAAATGCATACTTAAATGACAATAAAGTGATTTGAAACATGCTAAATTTCCAATAGAAAATACGTCTTTTTACGTGGAGTGGGGGTAAAGATTTTTAGACGTCATATTGAAAAAGGGATCTGAGTTTTTATGACGACTTGTAACAAAGGTGAGGGGGGTGGGGGTGGGAAATCAGCCAAAATATAGTGACGTCCTTTATGGATGGCATCATTAGTCAAACATACGATAGATTTTATAAATTAATAAACAGAAACAAGTAGCTGTAATTGAAGCGAAGTATAGGTGGGAAACATTTTTACCATTGCACGGCCCATTTTGTAAGCAGTAATAAAAGTGGCCGCATAAAATGGTATACTTATAACAATACTTATAAAACCAAATATACTTTATCTAAAGGCTACAAGAAAATTACTAAGGTCGCAGATCCCTGCCCCCCCCCACCACATGAGAAAAAACATTCCAAATTTACACCCAAAATAAAAACATTACCACTTAATTTGTTTTTAAATTTGTATTTATAGATACATGATTTTTTTTTACTAACAAAGAAATTATATACATTAGTATGTAAACATATTTATATATTTACTTTACTAACTATTAACTATATTAGTAGAAAAATCGTGTATTAGGCTATCAAAATTTCAAATTATTTATAATATCTTTTTCTATTTGGAAAATACCGCAAGATTTTGTAGTCTTAAATCCCTCAGAGTGGAACAAAAATAATTTTTTAAATCAGCTTCATTTTGGAGGAGCTCCTTTTACAACTTATGACAATGATAGCAAGTTTTGAAAAATGTTTAGCAAAATTGCAATGTTAAATACAGACTTTTCCAATCTACACGTTTCAAGAGGTCTTCCCCCCCCCCCCTTTCATTTAGTAGGTTACATGGTATTATACACGAATATATTTCTTTCAAGAATATGCACCTGATCAAAGCGTTCTTTTATTTTCTTTTATAATTCTATCCCTTGATAAAAACAATTCTCATTGCATTTCTTGTTTTAATAATAGAGCCACGTCTTCTAAATTTTCCTCTGCCATACTTTTCTTCTTCTAACTCTTCACAAATTGTTTTGGCTGATATAGCAGCGATTTGTTCCATGAGGGACGTTTGCATTAATTAAATTTTTTTTTTTTTTTAAACGCGTTCACATAAATTGAGATACCCCAGAAAAGAAAAAGATTATATGAATCGAGTAAAATTCGGAAATCTGATCTCGTTTTACTAATTATTTTTTTAGATGCCATTTTAATTATTTATGCCTATTGTGGTGTTTAACGGAGAAATTTGAATATTTTCATACTAGATTGTGCCGGGGTGCCGTGGCGCCTGCGGCGCCCACTTTTTTAGGACCAACCTTTTTGAAAAGCCCAACTAACTTGTCCTTTTTGATAAATACGAAATATTAAACTTTCTAAAATGTACACAAAGTATTTAATACTAGGGGTTGTATTTTGTGCACATCAAACAATGACGTCATCATATTAAATATTTTTACAGCGCTAATCACCACACGATTTTTCAACTAACTGCTGTAGACTGTTGTACATCGTTCCTCAGCGTTCCACATCCAGTGAGTGAGTGACCTGGGCTTTTATATTATTTATTCTTGTCATAATTCAAAATA
This sequence comes from Radix auricularia, assembly GCA_002072015.1. Classification (NCBI taxonomy): domain Eukaryota; kingdom Metazoa; phylum Mollusca; class Gastropoda; family Lymnaeidae; genus Radix; species Radix auricularia. Next base: position 86,353 of record MUZC01000697.1, on the reverse strand, counting down.
TTTTCACATTTCTTAATTGGAGAGGCGTAAAAGTTTTAATGAGTAACTTTTTTAATTTTAAAAAACAAAAATTATTTGTGCTACTTTCATGCAATAAAATAGAAATAAATTTAATTTGCAATCATTCCCTTACAATAATTTTATGAAAACTTAAACATTAATATGAATTACTTCTTGCAAGTTAAGCTTTATATTTGAACCACCATGCCATGTAGGTATTTGTTGTCGCATCATTCTGCGAATGTCAAAATTTCACCAAAAACTGTCATGGCGACATTAATAGCATATATCATTCGGCCTAGTGATGATGTGTTTTTGTGAGTAGTTTTCATTTAAAAAGTCATATGTGACATATACCGATTAATTTTCCAAACAAATCAATACCTCTTTTGAACGATCTTATATTTGTTAACCGGTTTGCGTTAGTTATAACAACCATTGTGTAATCAAACAAATGTTATAAGATCCGTTAGTCAACCCTTTGCTGGGAAGAGCTTTACGGATTTTCATCCTCCACACGGGCAAGATTTTTTTACAATTTTAGAGATATTTGGGGCTACGTCGGTAAAAACACCATATCTTAGGTATAAAATCAAATATTTAAATGAAATAAAATGCACAATAAACAAAAATGAATTCTATTTTGATTATTGTGGAAGTGTAGTGCAATCTATCCACAACAAAGGAAACAGGAAAACACGTACCAGAAGTGTCGCGATTAAAAAAAAAAAAGCGAGATTTTGACTGCTGGTAGTACCAGCCGTTTTGATCGTTTAGGGGATAAGGCGGTTTCGGCCACTACGCCCAGTAAAGGGTTAAGACACGAAATTTCAAATATTTTTGTTTCATTTGGTTTTCCACCTTCAAAAGAAAAAGGGCGGGTGTTGGAAATGGCTGTACTTTCAACTGCCCACAAATGCCGTCCTTTACATGTGTGCCGCCCGGGGCGGACCGCCCCCGCCGCTAGCTACGCCACTGAAGTGTGTGCTACTACGACTAGTCGTAGCACTAGTTCACTGGCTAGTATTACGACTAGTTGTAGCAATTAAATTTGTTCAGCTGTTGCTTTGCTGAGTGTGCAAGAAATAAGGAAGAAAAACCTTTTAGTTCACGTATGCATGTCTAAATAAATAACAAAGTGTCTGCTGCTACGACTTGTGGTAACAATACGAAATAATTTTATAGCATTATTTTACTGGCTAGTGTTAAAACTTCAGTGATCTATCCGCCTATCACTTTATCTAGGGAGGCTCATGTAAAATAACAATTTATTTAAATTGAAACTATTTGACGTAAAATGGACACAAATCAAGTTATTTTACTTTTAAAATTCATTAATTGGTAGTAATCATGAAATTTGATTAGGGGTCGTCCATAAATGACATCACGTGATTTTGGCTGATTTTTTTTACCTCCCCCCTAGCCCGTATGTCACACTAAGTAACAAAAATTAGACCCGCCCCTCAAATATGACGTCACAAAGCTGTGGACCCCCCCTCCAAAAAAAAGCAGTATTGTCTACTTGAAAATAAGCATGTTTCAAAACACTTTACTGTTATTTCAGTATGTATGTAGTGTAAGCCTGCACTATAATATCGTAACATGCGTGAATCCATGCAAAATGTCATAAAGAAATTGTAAGAAATCAAACATTTAAGTTGAACTTTGGCTTAGTGTAGTGTGTTTTCACGTGACGTCAGAATTCTTAAAATTCCATCCGCCTCGTCACAAATGGGGTAACCCCCCTCAGTGTGTGAGGTCATTTATGGACGTCCCCTTATGAGTACTGACTTGTACTAATGTTTAGTATTAGTATTAGCATAATTAGAATACAGCTTTATTCGTAACTGTAAGAACATTTCCTTGATTCATTGCATATTTTTACGACTAGTCATAGCAGTAGTTTACTGACTAGTAATAATGTTGCCACTAGGCATAGCAGCAGACACTTTGTACTTAGACTTAGTAACACAATAATTTTTAGATAATCAATAACAAGAGTCAACTTCAGTATTAATTTATTAGTATTAGTGATAGAAAAGTTAATTAATGATTGTGATTGAATTGATAGAGAATAATATTAATAAAATTAATAGAATTAAAATTATATAATTATTATGAATATGATGTACTACTGATGTACTCAGTACTGACTGATATAGCAAAATGCATTTCTCCAAACTTTGATCCAAAGTAATTTGTATTCACTCTTACTCTTACACATACTCATATTAATACTTTTGACTCTTATACTTATTTAAACTTAATTTAAATTTAATATTAATTAATTTAATATTAAAATAACTTTCCCTTCTCCATTTTATGTCAGTAGTCAGATCAGTAACTGCCCTTTTTAAATATTTCACTGGAAGTAATATCGAAAATATATCTGATTATTCAATAATTTTATCTTATTATTCTTATCTATAACAGATGCTGTTTCTATTTATATTAAATGGAATAGACGTAAACAAGGTGAGGGTTAGCCTGACAGGACGTATTTACAAAACAGCAAACGTTTTGGCAAAGAGCATTTTTCAACGGACATACAATACACAAATAAAACGAATATAAAAAAATAAAAAATAAAATTAAGAAACTTAGATGCTGTGAAATCCAAAGAATCGAAGAAAGTGAAACTGAGAGATGACAGAGTGAGTTAATATAGGAAAGCAGAGAGTGGGCGGGGCAAACGCCTAGGTGGGCAAACGCCTAGGTGGTCAAAGCGAACACCACATTCATCCCATGTGGGGGGAGTGTACTGTGATTTTCTATTAATCTGTTTTTAAGCTTGACCTGCGCGGGTGTGTTTGTGCACGAGACAATGACTGTGGCTGCAAGGTCCTTGACACCCATATGGTCACGTCCATTGAAGTGACGGGAGATGGGACACTGTTTGTCTTGTGTAATCGCCCTCATATGTTCAGACATTCGGCACAACAAAGATCACCCCGTCTCCCCTATGTATTTCAAAGGACAGCGCTTACACACAATGGTGTAGACAACATTGCGGCTAGCGCAAGTAAAGCCATCCTTAATCTTAAATACCCCATTAGGGAAGACTATCTGTTCAGCTTGCACAACAAAAGGACATGTCTTACACCAAAGTCGGCCGCATGGTAAAGTGCCCAGATGGTTGGGTGATATGGGGAGGCGAGTGCAAACCAGAAGATCACGTAGGCGTAGGTTTCTGTCCCTCTTAAATACAATGAGGGGTGGGGTGGAGAATATGTTGTTTGTCTCAGGGTCCGCAAGGAGGATGGCTCGATTCTTCAGGAATATTTCTTTGGCTTTGATGTTGTGTGGATGGTAAGTAAGAACCAGCTTGCTCCTCTCGTTGGTATCACGGGTGCGTGGTAAAAAGGCATCGGTACGAGTGAAGCTTTTGACTCACTGAAGCGCATATTGAAGTGTGGCTTCAGGATATGACCTTTGTCTAAAAAACTCCACCATTTCCAAAGCCTTTTCCCAAAAGTCCTCCTGAGATTGACACAGTCTACGGAGTCGAAGAAGTTGAGAAAAGGGAATGGAGTCCTTACAAGTTTCTATTTATAGTGTACTATACAGAAAATATTTGAATTTGCGCCCTACCCTACGTTTATCTATGGCTATGGTTTGTGTTTAGTCCTGCATTGTTATTAGAGTTTTAAATGATGATAAAGTGTTGGCTTTCCTAGTTTCTTCAAGCTTCAGGCAACCCATTCCACGCCCAATTACCAGACGGGAAGAAAGAAAACTTGTGTGTGTTTGTTCTTGCATACCGAATAAGAAAGGTGTTTTTATCCATATTGCGTTGTATTTCTAAATCAGAATTAATTGCTTTAACTTTAATATATTTATGTATAATTACTACTTTACTCTTGGCTCTTCTGTAGTGACTATAGTCTTCTATCCTCTAATTCTATTACTATTGTTTCGATTTCAAGGTTTGATAATTTAACTAATGAATGACTGTTGCTGTTGTTTGTCCGTCAAATCGACGAGGACCACTCTAGTCATCCGAGGGTTGCTGAGGCTGGTTTTGCCTATGTGTGCGCAGCAGGCTGACAAGGCCGATCCTGGCACGGAAAGTTCGGGAACAGAAGGGACATTGGATGAGTTGATTGTCTCCTGGAGGGTTGACAGCACGGGCCTTTCGGGCTTGCCTCTTCTTTTCTGCGGCGTTAATCCTGTTTGCCTCGCATGTCCTGGCACCTTCGTGGATGGATTAGCGCCAGGTGGACCGGTCCATCGCAGCTTCCTCCCACGTGTCTGGGTTTATTGCAAACGCTTTCAGAGACGCTTTCAATGTGTCTAATGGCAATGCCATTAATAATGGCAATGGTGTTACAAGTTACTCTCTTGTCAGTGTCAGTTTTGAAATGAATATTCTCCAGTATTAACTAAATTAGTATCAATCAGAAAATTCAGAAATGAATCTGGCAGCTCTTTTTTGAATTTATTCTAGCTAGTTTATCAATGTTTTCTTTGATGGGTGTGTCCATATAGAAGATGCATATTTTAGTATTTAGTATGGTATAGTATAGTCTGACTATAGCCAGTATATGAGTTTAGGCTTAGGGTTGGGGCGGGGGACAAAATAAAACGTCTACTGCTCTACTACTCCACTGAGAAGGAAAAGCGGGTATCGTTTAATTATTGGTTATTTATATTTTATACAGAATGAGCAAGGCTTCATGCATAGCTATAACCATTGCGCAAAGTCGTCATTGTTTGAGCATACGATTTTCTCATGCACACTTACCTCAAAATCTAAATGTAAATATACATTTCATTATATATTTATAATGCTACAGATAACAGATAAAGTTTGAGCGTTCACCATTTCCGTTTGCAAGTGAACTGTAGCTAGGGGGCGCTTCAAATGTAATGTGTGCTTTAGTGTGTCAGTTCATGTGCTGTACTGTAAGTCGTATAACAAACTTTAAGGTTTATTTTTAGCTCTATTTTTAGATAGAAAACAAAGAACACATGGCCTTTTAGAAACATGGTTTTCGAATAAACGCTGCATAATGAGGTAGCCCATAATGATTATTGTATTCCATGTAACATAACCTTTAAATTTTATCATAAGATCATACGATTTTCATGTAATAGGATAGTCTTATTCAGAATTATTCATAATTCATCGTCATCATAATTCATGCCAGTGATCCAGTGCCATGATTTTGATAGGCTGATACTGATAGTACTGAGAGTACTGAGTACTGATAGGCCATATTTTTACTAATTACCATGCCATTAAATCATTAAAATGATTAAAATTAAAAGTATAAAGCAGGGCCATAATTTATGGCGGCATAATCGTCATAATGTCCATAATCATAAATAAATAATAAATTAAATATAATTAATTTTATTCATATAATATATTAAAATATAAGACGATATCGATGTGGCTATTCATTAAACCTTGTCTTGAAACACTAGAGACTAGAGTTAGAGTAGAGTCTAGAAATAGAATATAGAAGAACCAAGAGTAAATTAGTCTTTATTAATTTATTAGTAATTATACACAAAACAATTAATTCTAATTTAGAATTAGAAATACAACACAAAGTCAAAGGTAACTAAGTAACTTAATACAACCCTCAGACTCAGATAGACATGATGATGACATGACATAGACGACATATCATAAGTGTCATAATGATTATGATGATAATTTAATGGCTAAGAGTAAGTGAGTAAGGACAAAAACACTTTTCTTATTCCGTATCAGTATTCAGTATCATGCAAGTACAAATTACAAACATACACGTTTTCTTTCTTCCAGTCCGGTACACGGGCATGGAATGGGTTGCCTAAACTGCCTAAAGAAACCAGGAAAGCCAACACTTTATCATCGTTTAAAACTCTAAAAAGAATACAGGACTAAACACAAACCATAGATAAACGTAGGACGCAATAATCTTCTGTACAAAAGGAGCAGTTGTAACATATAAGATAATGAGTGCTGTGATTGCTATTCGGACCCGCTAGGTGTAATAAATTAAGCGATAATATTAAAGAGCTTTCTTTATAACTTTCAAAATTAACAAATCTCATCAAGCCTTCCTGGTCAATAGTCATAGCTAGAAAGATTGATTGCTGAACAGGTGTTACAGCACTTACTTACTCGATTTTCAATTGGGGAATATTTTATTTATTTTTATTTTTTGTACATGAATTGATACTTTATCATTTTTTTATGGTTTCTCATTGACACTGACAGAATCTCATCTTAGGTTTAGTGATATGTAACAATATGTTTTAGGTTGTGCGTTAGGTTTAGTGGTGTCACTCAAGTACTCCTTTCTTCAATTTTTTTCTTAATTTTTTCACCGTGAAAACTAAAACAAAAACAATGAAATTAACAACATAATTTTAATTACTAGCCATACTACTCTTAGTACTACACAGTGACCTGCGTTTGGTCCGAATACACTTTTAATCTAACTCTAACGGAACCAGTCTGGGTCCTAATAGCGATCACAGGCTGTCAGGACATGGGTCTGAATAGCCGCAGCCTAAATATTTGATAATTTATTCGTATTGCTGCGCTACACCCAGTTATAACCACCGGCTGTCTTTGGCCTGCATACTGCTGTTGTACACCTAGCCGTCAATATTCACGGATTCGGGATCCACTGCACTGTCACCTTACCCTGGAGTCTTTCGAACTTACCCACGTCATCAAAGATGTCATCAACCAAGTGGGTACTACACATCTCACTTTTCAGGACCTCTAGAGCTGATCTCGAGTCACAAAACACTACCATGTCAAAACCTACTAGATCTGATCCCTTCAGTGTTTGGTGCACACTTTCATTTATTCATTATGGTACACCTAGCTAAATCATTGTCCTTGGCCTAATTCTAGATACATGTCATAATAACCTGAAGGATCTCTATTTAAGTTCAATCCTTCGTAACCATACTGCATATGCATGAATCTTTTATGGATCGACTAGACCTAATCATTATCAAGAAGGAATTTAAAATTATAATGAACTCCACCTGTATATAAATCATTCTTATATCTTTGCTCAAAACTATTTTTTTTTTTATGAATAACTATCTTAAATTTTCATTTCAGATGGCATAAAACATAAATTTGTTCACAAAATCTACATGTAGTTTGGTCACAATGGAATCTACAGAATTCACTTATGAAGAAATTAATGAACCATATTATTTTGAGTCTGATCATGTGGCACTGAAAGACAATGCTGATTATAGAAACATGCTTCTTACAATAGCCATATTAGAAGCACAAAGACAACAGGCAGCACAAGATATTGAAACTCTTTACAGGGCTCAAGATGAAGCTTTGGCAGATCCTGTGGCATTTGTACAAAAGCTGCAAAATGGCAAAGATTTAGGGTTGCCAAAGTTGCAGAAGATTTCCCCTCTCCCAGATATTCAATGGGATAAATATACAACCAGTGCTAGCTTTTCGTCATTTGGTGTTGCTCGTCATATGACCAGAAATAAAAAAAGTGCTCCAGACAATGGAGTTGGTAAATCAGTTTTCACAAAATATTTACTTTAAGTTCTTAAATGCTATTTAAGAAAATTATGTGCTACTTCATACTAAATGTATTTATTTTCAATCTAGATTCCTAAGGTAATGGGAGATTAGTAACGGAGATGGTATTTTTTTTTCCCTTCAAAGTCCACACATTCTTGTTTAACAAAGTATCTCAACTGGTTACAATTAATGTGCCATAAGGTTTTTGGAAAATTTCCGACTCAGTACCGTAAGAATATGCTGAAAACCTATTTACAATATTCTTGTCATACTGACTTCATCTTTTAGGATAAGAATAGTTATTTTATGAATCCATAAGACCGTCTTGAGTTGAAATTTTTTTACCTGTAGTTTAGTACTATTATTTTAGTAATAAAAGGAAAGCAAAATCACATCTTCAATAAAAACCTGTAAAAATTATCAAAAAACTTTGCGAATCGAGTGATAACACTAGCGAGGGAAACGGCTGCCATTGCTGGATATCGAATACATTTTCTTTCACGCACTGAAGAGTTTTTATTTTCTATAATTTTAAAGAGAGTTCTATTGAGGTGCGATTACCGCGTTTTGGCAATAGAGGCAAGGCGCGCATTATCACGCTTAACACATTAAGAGTTAATTTAAATTTAATTGTTACTTTTGAAAAAAAAAAGATTAATTTCATGAATTAATGGTTATTTTCGATTAAAGCCAAAAATTTTAACTGAAGTAACAAAAACAGGTTATTAACATTTATTGTTTTATTGAGTTATTTCCCATGTCTTCTAGACATAAAAAATAATATTTTGAACTAAATTTTATTTTATTAAATCCATGTCTACATAAATTATAATAATACACGGGAGAAGTTTGTACGTTAAAAATATATAAATTATTATTAGTTATTAATACCTAGGATTTGTATGGGTGCGTGCCCACGGCGTCCACTTTTTTCAAAAGCCCAAGTAACTTATATGAAATATTAAACCTCATGAAATGTACAAAAAGTAGTTTATAATTATAAATCCTCAAATGCGCTTTTTACATCGTTCCCTTTTCTAAAATTAAAATATAAGCTAAAACAATGACATCATATAATTTTTTTAAAGCGAGAAACCCCACACACTTTTTTAACTGTTGTGGACTATTGTACTATGTTTCTCAGCTATAGATCCTGTGATCTGGGCTATTATATTGTTTATTATTTTTAACAAATTGAAAAATATATTAAATATATTTTAGGGCTGCGGAAATTAACGATAAATTTCTCGAATAATCGTTATAATATTTATCAATTAAAATGATTTTAATTGATAAACTAGTGATTAAATTGAAGAGGTTGTTTTAAATAAATTTTACAATTTATTAATAAATAATTAATTATTTATAATTAATAATAGTTTGTGTTTTTTACGTACAAACTTCTCCATTAAAAAAAAAAGATTTTGTGAGAAACTTTAATATAAGCTCTTATATTAAATTAAAAAATGTTAATTGCCTATTTTTGTTACTTCCCTTGAAATTTTCAGTTTAATAATGTCATACATCTTATTTTTAGCTTAATCAAAATTATCAATTAATTATTATGTAATTTTTCAAAAGTCAACGATTAAATTTAAATTAATCGATAACAGCCCTAATATATTTTCTTAAATTGTAATCAAATTTTTATCGATTAAAGTTATTTTAAAATTATTGATGTTTAAACGATAAAATTTTAACGATTAATCGAGAAATTAATAGTTAATTTTCGCAGCCCTAATCGCATTGTCATAGTATATTTTTTGCCTTAAAATAAAATAAATTTGACTCACAGTTCAAAGTCATAAATTTATGAATTCCTAGGATAAAAGCTTAAAATTTCACATGATTACACTCACAGGCATTATTAATATAATTTATATAGATCATGATCAAAATGTGCTCAGATACTCCCTGGGTTTTCAACTTACTGCTAGACTACAAGTGTCATGGTAAACATTAGAAACAGGATGTCTGTCAGTCAAAGAAATATTGAGATTAATTAGATTTACACAATTTTTAACTGTCGGCACATTACTTTAGTTCTATTTATTGAAAATATGTTCTATACCTAGCTTGAATATTTAATATTAATTGAACCGCCAGGTAGAAAATATTATGCTTCATTTTATCTTATCTGTGAACCCTGTATTTGGATTACTAGTTGTCATTTAATTTTTTAAGATTTTGGACTACAACCAATATTCCCTTAAAGTTACATGGCTGCCGTGCAAATATCTGACAGACGCTACGCAGCAGTTTTGAATTATGGAACAGCAAATTTTGATAAGGATAATATAATAACGATATTTGTGGTGTATACAATTTTGCACAAAATGATGCATGCACACACATTTTTTTTTATTTTGCACACAGACCAGAGGGAACATATTTGTAGATAACCTTGGAAAATATATGGGATTATGTAACAATATAACAATGCTTATGATTTTAAAAAAATCCGGGGTTGAACTAAAAGACGGCAATTTACTTAAATATTTGGATGGGATGATGCTTATCAAAGTAAATTCAAGTTGGCACATTAGGCTGATGATTTTAACAATTGTTCCCCATTCAATGATTGAAATAACTGTTTTCTTCTAGCGGAGCATATGCAGAGTTTAAAATCAAAGCTTATTCAAGGTATAAATACATCAGCCTCAACTAACAATGCAGAGCCATCTGGGTCAGACAGTGAAGTTGTAGTTGTAAGAGGTAGACCTCGGGACAATACTAAGCCAGCTACTTTCAATCAGCTGTGGACTGAAGAGGAGCAGCAAAGGTGTGTGACAATAAGGCTCTTAAAATCTTTTATGCTTACATTTTGTTAGCATATCATTGCGGATTATATTATGAAGATTTCATGCATTATAATTCATTCTTTAGCTTTTAAATTAATTTCTGTTTATGGTATTTTAACTTATTTCACATTTCCGCACAAAATAAAAGCATTGATATTATTAATATATCTACAGACTTGAAAATTTGTTAAGAGAGTACCCACCGGAAGAGGTTGAATCTCGACGATGGGCTAAAATAGCAAATGCACTAGGGAACAGAACCCCCATTCAGGTATTTCATTTTTTTAGAAATGATCTGTAATTTATTAGTGTGATTACTTAAATTGCATCCAACTCTTTTGGATAATTGCTGTAGGAATTTTAAGTTAGTTTTAACACTTTACTATTTCTTTGCTAACAACGAATTAGCTTTAACCTTGTCTTCCTTAATTCTGATTATATTAAACATGAAGATTACATCCAGGCCCCTTTTTATTTCAAAACATATTTTCAAGATGGATACTGTTAATGTCACATTTTCATTTTAATTTTTTTCACTATGTCATTCAATAATGTATTTTGTTTAAACTTTTAGACATTTATTTATTCAAATTATATTACAGGTTGCCAGCAGAGTTCAAAAATATTTTGTGAGGTTAGCAAAGGAAGGGTTACCTGTTCCTGGGAGGATGCCAAATCTTACAGCATACAGTAAAAAAGTAAATTTAAAGCTTACATCAATAATAAATTCATTAAATGCAGTGTTTGTAATTTACATATTGATATAGTCATATTCAAAAATTGACTTTTTATGCAATGCTTTCTAAATAACTCTTGAGTTTTATTCTGTACTCTCACAAAGAGCTCACATAGACATCATCGCTATAACCGAATGTATTATTCCAACTCAACCCTCATGCAAGCTCATATTCCACCTGTATGGATGAAAGAAGATGGAGAAGACCCTGGTCCTTCCAGTCAAGGTTTTTCGGGTTTGTGGACTAACTCAGGTGAAAGTACAATAACATCAGGAAATAATAGTCAAAAAGATGATTCCTCGGTGAGTATTTGCACAGTTGGATTTTTTTTTTTGCTTTCAACTACTTTTTTTAAAACTATTCTTTTTGTATTTACGATGAAATAATTTTCTGCTTAGAAGGAACCTCTAGATATGATCTAATTTAGATGTTAAAATTGAAACAAAACTTAAATTTACATTAAAAATTAATGCTTGTGTCAAAGTTTTTTTATAGACCGTCTTTTATCGTCATTGAATCACACTGTTAGAACAGGAGGGGACAATAAACTGCTTCTAAAAAAGGATGAACATTGACAAAATAATTTTTAACATTTATTAGAGATAATGGATTTATTAATTATAGTAGTACTAAATCAAGCCTAGAATAGTAATAAAGATGTATTTTTTCTACAGAAGAGATGCATTAATAAAAAAAAACCTATTTTTGGTGTTTCTTTAAATGATGAATGTGTCAAGTATCTTTTTGAAGACTGTTACAATGCTAATATTTCAGATTTAATTTAATTTCAAATTATTAGAATTTTCATGTTCCCAATGTACCAATTTTGCTATGAACAGATCTTTTAAAGTATTTTCTCATTATAAATATTTCTTTTAGTCAAATAAAATCTCTTTAGATATGAAATTATGTATTAGTTTTAACATTTACAAAAAAGAAACTTTTGAGTTTTAAAAATGTATTACTATAGATAATAAATAAAGCATGGTGAAGATCACACACACTTTCTTTTAATGTTCACAATTCAAAATAACAATTTGAAATTCAGATTTTATGAAGTTGATAAAAAAATTTTTTTTAATGAACTAAAAAAATGGATTTATTTATCTTCCTATGAAATGATGCAGTTTTGTTTACTTGTGTAAACAGGATGATGATATCTACCCTGATGAAATTTTAAACAGTCCAGAATATAAAGAACTACAGAGGCTTAAACGGCTGAGGAATGAAAAGTTGGCCCAGAGTCACTCAACAGTTACAAGACATATTGGATATAAAGTAAAGATTTTATATATATAATTTTTTTTTTGCCAGCTTAAATTTTTGCTATTTATGTCCTTATTGTATTCTTGTTATTTTTTCCTCTGCCATTTTGAGAGAAAAAAATATAACATCATCGCACAAAGAGTAAAATCTTTTCTTTCAAGATTATGCTATCAGCAGATGCGTGAAACAGAAATGGTGCTACAGGTTCCAACTTTGTTTGAAATTCCAATTCTTAACTTATAAATTTTTTAAAAAGGTAATTTTGACACAGGAATCTGGACTAATATAGCTTTTACTAGATGCAAAGAAAGTGTGGGGGGGGGGGGTGTGTGTGTGTGTGAACAGACACAAACTACATCACGATGCGGGGATAACTGCAACGCATTGTTGATCTGGAAACATGTGCACTGTGGTTAGCCACTTGCCACCCCTCACCAGCCTAGCTTGCCAACCATAAACTAATTGGCATAACCTGACAAAGGTCATTTGTCAAGCTTATTCCCACTCGTCTTTTGCTTGTTTCGATGATCGAAAAGATAGTGGGAAATGAGTGGGCACAAACACAAACATTTTTAAAAATTAAAAAGTAATGTCTTAGCTGGGGATTGAACTTGGGACCTCCGCGTGTTAGGCGTATGTTATAACCATTACACTGCGAAATAAATACATGTTATTTTGTTGTTCTGAAAGAACATAGTAATTGACTTCAATTCAACGAATTGTTGAATGACCCCCCACACTGTTTACCTTGTCTTGCAATCTGATTGGTCGGTGGGGTCAGACAGCTTGCTTGGTGTCCGGCATGGTTGGATCATGATGAGAATTAAATATATAGATTAATAACCCATGAATTATCAATAATTACTTTTAAGTAATTGAACTTTCTGTTAAACACATGTCCCTATTTTTGAAAATTTGCTATTGATCTGTTCAAAATATTTAAAAAATTGGAAAATATCTATTTAAAAAATGATTTTTTCCCTTACTTGTAAGTGATCCAAACATTTTTTAGAATGTGTGTACAGCTAAAGGATAATGATTACTTAATTATTATTAATTCAATGTTAGTTACCTAATGTCTTTCTGTACATGTTAAAATTTAACAAATTAATCCTTTTCAAATTAATAAAATGATATATTTAAATTAGGGCTGTTACCGATTAAATTAAATTTAATCGTTAACTTTTGAAAAATTACAGATTAATTAATCGATAATTTTGCTAAAGCTAAAAATAAAGATGTATGACGTCATTAAACTGAAAATTTCAAGGGAAGTAATAAAAACAGGCAATTGTTTTTTTTTTATTGAGTTATTTTTAAAGCATAGTTAGCAAAAAAATAAGTTAAATAACGTATTAAAGTTTAGGCACTTGGATGAAAATTTCAAATTAAATATAAAATATAAAAGTAATTCAGCTATATAGAAATTGTTTGATGATTGACAAAAACAGAAAGATAATCTTTTTATCCCAAGTGGTTCAAAAGTTATGATTTTTTTCTCTTCGACCTCATAATCACTTTTTTCACTATTTTGTTTCCCTTCACATTTTGTGCCCTTTTATGGCATTTTAAAAAAAATGCCTATAACTTAAGTATTTAATTTAATTTTTAAAAAAATATTGTTAGATGATATATTTAAATATAATTAGTTCAATATAATTGTCCTTATAAAACAGAGGTTATTTTAAAGTTTACACCTTCATGAGCTATTTTGAAATGGAGAAGTTTGTACGTAACAATAACCAAACTATTATTAATTATTAATTAAAAAATCGATTTTAAAAAACATTTCTTTAATTTTAATCACTATTTTATCGATTAAAATAATTTTAATCGATAAAATTTTTTTTACCGATTAATCGAGAAATTCATCGATAATTTCCACAGCCCTAATTTAAATCTTTGCTAATTAATCCACAAAGAAGGAAGAAAACTAATAATAATAATCTAATATTGAACCATAATGATGATTTGATATATTCTATCATAATTATATGTTGTGGTTATTTTGTTTTCTAAAATTAAAATTTTTTATTTTTCCAATTTTCAGTGTGATAATTGTGGATGTGAACCAATAATAGGAACTAGGTGGCATTGCATAGATTGTGAATCTGAGTTTTCATTTGACTTTTGTGATGATTGTAGTGATACGTAAGTTATTTATATTGTGGTGCATCAGAAAGTTGTTTATATTATATATGTTACAGGCAATGTGTGAAATCAGGCATTCTATAGAATGGCAATGTATAAGAATGCCTGATAATTTCAGGCAAAGTATGAAATTTGTAAAAGTTTTTCAAACTTTGCCTAGGCATTCTATATATTGCCGGATTTCGTTAAGGCAAAGTGTAAAAAAGCACAACAAAAGACTATCGATAGTTATGTATTTTAAAGTGGAAGTATTCAAAATAAAGCACTTGATGTACGCTCTGTATTATTTTTTCGAGGTCTTCCTCTGTTTCCCCATCTTGTAAATCATCGTTAGGCAGGGATGACGTTGTGAGGCCTACTTTAGCTCTGCTGCCAAAGAGACCTTTGTAAAGTTATCTTTTAATCCCAGAATGAAAAGCTCTGTTCTTCTGGAGTTGGACGAACCGTAACCACTCAGTGGCTAGTTATTTCATCTTGCTTCCAAGCATACAGCATATTTTTGATGTCCTCTTTCAACACTCCCCTGGATTTGTATGTGGCGCGGCTTACCATGAACGATCTTCAAAGTGGGCCAGTACCCTTTTAGGCTGCTAACCACATTGTTTGCAAACTCCCTGCCGTTATTTGACTGTAGAATCATCGGAGCATCAAGCAAGGTAAATATGTCTTCAAGCTGGTAACTGGTATGCTACTTCTTTACCCTCTTTGTCTTCAGGGCCCTATTTGGGTGAAAGTTCTTTCAACATTTTGTTCCATCCTCTATAACCAATGGCCAAATGGGCTTTATATTTTCCACCATCATGACATCATACTGTTTCACAAGCCAATAGTGCAGTGGTTCTTGCTTAATGGTGGGCTTAGCCCATCATCCACCAAATTTTGTTAAGTTTCAGTTTAATAAACGCTATTTTTAGCAGCATTGGCTCTTTAGATAACTCGTAGAACTGTCGTCTGTCAACATGGCGTGATTCCTGCCCTAGCACTAAATTCTCTTCTGACATGGTCACACAGAAATCCAAGGGGAAATGTTATGGGAGAATGTGTATGGAATCTCAGCTGGATGATATGAACTGACATCATGAGAAGAATTCTGGCAATATTGTCTGTGATTTGGTAGTTGAACCTCCTACAGGCTAAATGGTGTCTTACAATAACTTTCAACACTCACAGGGTTCGATCAACAATGAGCAAAGCACAAACGCAAACATGAGTGGCTGGAAAAATGGCGGGGGTAGGTCAATTACATACTTTGCCAGACAACAACTCTGCAATCGCAATCTATAAAATGCCTAGGCAATTTATGAAATAGCAATCATTTCATACTTTGTCTGAAACCATCAGGCATTCTATAGCATGCCTGAATTTCACTTTTTGCCTGTAACATATATCTTATGTATAAGTATAAGAGTAGCTTGTCACTTGACTATTTTTACATTCAAATTTTAGCAGAAGACTTCTTGCGACACATTTCCATGTTTCTATCCAATCAGAAAACAATCCAAACATAAATGCTGAAATTCGATAAAAAGTTTAGTCAATTAAATGTTTAAAAAAATATATTGCACTATATTAATATATGTAGATACTAAACACCCCAAAGCATGCCTTAACTTGTCCTATCAAATGAAATTGGATTCATTTTTTAAAAGTTAATATTTGTGCACATTTATGATTAGGTATGATATGATTAACTATCATGTTGGGTCATAATTACTGTCAAGGAAAAAAATAAGAGCCTTTAAATTTAAAAGCACTGTAGAAAAAAGTGAGTGTATGCCTTAGGGCAGGGATGTCCAAAGTCCGGCCAGCGGGCCAAAACCGGCCCGCGAAGCAATTTTTACTGGCCCACTGCCTCATATGAAATAATTAACTCACGTATTATTTTTTTAATAATATTAAATATAAGAAAAGTCTACAAGTTTTACTGTTTTGATAACGTCAAAGGATGGCAAAAGTCGATAACATTGTATTGTTTAACAATTACTAGACTTCAGTCTTAAAGACTGACAAGGGGAACAAATGTATTTGGTTCTGTTTGTTCTGCTGTCTGTGACGTTAAATTACCAAGTAAACGATATATTTATTTATTACTGATGGCTATCGCCATGACTCGTGAGCACAGTTGACAAGCAAAACTTGTCTGCAGGCCTGCCAACCCTCCCGATTTTTTCGGGATTATATGGATTTTTTACCCATGCTTACGAAATCCCAATAAGACCCTTAATCTCCCGATTTTCCGAAGAAAAAAAAATTCACCATGAAAAATCCGAATGCGAAAAAATTATAAAAAGAAAAATCAAAAAAAAAATAAGACGACGTGGCAAGACAGGAACTGCTTGATTTATATGATGACTTCCTGTTTTTTCTCCCGCACTTCCGTTATTTAAAGGAACCGCTGTTTAAGTTATTGTGTCATGAAGGTACTGTCTTACAGTCTTTCCACTGATGGGAGCAATGATAAAAGTTTTCAGCTGTATCCGATTGTTGTGCGCATCCATGATTGCGAATCTGGTCATGTTAATACCAAATTGTTAGCATGCCCAGAACTAACATCAACTTCTACAGCAGAAGGAATAGCAGAACTTATTCTGGATCAGCTGAAAAGTTATGAGATCCCGATTGAGAACTGCCTTTCATTCATGTCGGACAATGCTGCTGTAATGACAGGGAAAAAAAGTAAGTAGAAATTTGTACGTTTTAAATTATTTCATCTCTGATAAACTGATATTTTTTTTAAAAATTAACAATGTAGCACCAAATTATTATTGAGAGCTTATCAGAAGAGTTATGAAATTAACTTTTTTAAAAAATGTGTATATTTTAGTTGGAGTTTCAACCAGACTCAAGGAAAAAAATGCCAATATGTTGACTATTGGCTGCATCTGCCATTTGCTGAACATTGCAGTGAAAAAGGCTTCCCAAAGATCTACCTTGCAACATAGAAGAAGTTTTGATTGATATATATTATTTCTTCAAGCACAGTCATAAAAGGCAATCTGAATTTAATTTTATTCAAGAACTTGAATGTGGGGATATACAAAAATTCTTGAAATATTGCCCCAATAGATGGTTGGAATTGACAACATGTTTGCGGCGCCTGGTGGATCTTTGGAAGCCCTTGACAACATATTTTGAGTCTCAGAGAGCTGATATTGGAGATAAAGAGAAAAAGAAAAGAGAAAGACAGAAGAGAGCTAAAGAAGTTAGAGGGCCTGGAGATGACATAATTGAGACTTGGTTCTCTAAATCAGGTACTTAATTGAATTCATATTTTATTTTCATATTATTTAAAATAATTATTTGATCTTATCTTGGGTGTTATTTCAAAGCAATTTTGTTAATTCTATATATATTTTATTCACAGATCCTTCTTCATCATCATCATCCTCCACCACTAAAGTCCCTGAAAGTTGCATGAATGGGAGAATTGACAGAATTGTGTCTTTTCTCAATTTCAGACGCTCTCTGATTTACTGCTCATTCCTCCTGTGGGTAATGCCCACTTTTGACAAAGTCAACAGGCAGTTTCAGGAAAGTTCTCCTCAAGTCCACCTCACCAAAGACATCTTACAGAGTTTGGCAAGAGACATCATGTCTCGCTTCATCAAGCCAGATATCCTTAAAATTTATAAGGATGCATATGAGATTAAATTTGAAGATAAAAAAAATCATCTTCCACTCAATACTCTTTACTTTGGCGCAGCTGCTAATGCACTTTTGGAAAATCTGAATGAGAAGTCAAGAAAAGTGGTTGTAGAGCACCTAAAGTCTTTCTATGTTACAGCTCTCAAGTATATGAAAGAGAAATTTCCACTATCTGACCCACTCTACCAGCATGCCAAAGTGTAAAATATGAATTGGAGAGATAGTGGTACCTATGCTGACCTTCAATTTTTTAAAAAGAAAATTCCAATGACCTGTTCACTGGACTCCTATGAGGAACAATTCAGGAAGTACCAGATTATAGACCTACCAAAGGAAGTGGTTACCTCAACCAGGGTGGATGAACAGTGGCACTTCCTGAAAAACTTTAAAAATCCAATAACAGACCAAGTGGAGTTAAAGGATTTGGCTACCGCCATGCTTGCAGTGTGCTGCATTCCCCACAGCAATGCAGATGCCGAAAGAATTTTTTCTATTGTCAAGAAAAACTATACAGAGTCAAGGGCCTCTATGAAGGTGGAGACTCTGTCTAATTTGTTGGTCACCATAGTTAACAATTGCCATGGCAACTTACATATGTCCAAAGAGTTGTTGGGCAAATGTAAAAAGGCCACAAGAGAAATGTTGTCAAACTGAACACATGCAAGTTGTGTACATATTAATATTCATTCTGTGGACTATTACATGAAAATGAAGGTAAATGATTATTTCTTTAACTTTTAATTATTTAACTATTGATAATTAAGTGTATAGATTTAGACCACTGCGCTAATGACTTGCGCGCGCACCATCTACAGATTTTTTTGGGGGACAAGTTGGCAGGTCTGTGTCTGTAACAAAGTCAGCTTAGTCAGGCTGGCAAAATTTTTAAACTTCACTGTATCATTCATAAAGAAGTTCTTTGTGCTAAACACCTTTCATGTAATCGTGTCCTTAAGCAAGTGATAAAGGATATGATCTCTATTCGCTCTAAAACCCTGTTTCACAGCCAGTTTTAGCAGTGTCTTCTTGACATCCAGAGAGAATACAAAGATGATATGTATGACAATGATATAAGATGGTTTAGTCGGGGGACAGCACTTCAGCGCGTCTACACATTAAAAAATAAACAGTACATGGAAGATAAGGAAAAAACATTTCCAGAACTATCTGGTGCTGCTTGTCTTGCATAGTTTGCATTTTCAGTTGATGTGAAAAGACATATAAACCTTCTTAACACAATTCTCCAATGGCACAATGCAGTGGTAAGCCAATTATATTCACATATCAAGGACTTTGGGAACAAGCTGCAACTTTTTCTAAGGCAACTTTTTCAAATGCAGCCTAATACCACACATTCCCCTCACTGCAGGAAATCATGACAAGTTTACCAGAAAGAAGCTTCAATTGGCAAATGCATAGGTATGATGCAGATATCACATCCTTGGCTGATGAAAGACGCTTTCATGACTTAATAACTATTGAAAAGATAAACATGGTTGTTTTTGTTAAATCTTCATATTTCTCTGTAGATTTTGATAATACTGTGGCAATCTGCAGCTGGAAATCATTGAGCTGCAAACTAATGCTGAATGTCGCAGCAGACAATTTCTTCTCTTTGACTTTTAGAGTGAGCTTCATGGTTAAAGAGAGATTAAAAGGAATTCGAACATTTGTTTCAAAAAAAATGCTTAGCTTGTTTGGCTTGACATACTTGTGTAAGCAGACATTTTCAGTTATGAATTTTAACAAGATCTGTGTGAGGACGAGAATAAGTGACTCTCAACTACGTGATATCATACGTATCAAAATCATGGCATTGAGTCTGACCTCACATATTTACTGCATTCAAGATCTCAGTTTCACCATTCACATTAAAATTTTACAATAAAAACTCATCATTTTTATAGTATTATTTTAATCCGGCCCGCAAATATCTTTGCATAAAGGAATATGGCCCGCCATGCAAAAAGTTTGGACATCCCTGCCTTAGGGAATGGTATTAATGTGTATTCAGTCTCTTAGAGGTGTATTTTAATGTAAACAAGTATTCACTATTTCAATTTCAGCATTACATTATATATCTATATTATATTATCAAAAAATGTATTCTAATTGTAGAAATGGTTAAGCTAAATACACATTGATCAAATGATCAAAACTGCTAGCCAACAGGATAAGGATAAGTGTGGGAAATGTCATTCACCTGAAAACTTAAACATTTAACCATTATTAGGCATGCTATCTTAATTATACATCAGTTTTTCCAGGATCGAGTTGGGCAGGCCTATTAATACTATTATATTATGTGGTGAATGAACCAAATAAGTAAATAAGTGTGAGAAAGTTAGTTTGGTGTTTAAAAAGAAATTTTAATGTTTGTCCTTAATAAAATATCAAATTAATTGTATGTGCTTATAAAAAATGTGATCAACTTACTCTCAACCTAGAGGGATGAAATTTAGACATTTATTATATTAAAACTTGATGGATAAATAAGTGTGGACAATGTGGCCTGAACAAATCAGAAAAACTAACATGCAGTCAACATTCAAATCTCAGGGGGGTGGGGGTGCAAGACTAGACACTAACAATGGATATGCATAGAATGAAAAATCTTCTGTGAAGAATTTGTAGGATTAAAAATTAAGAATGTCATGTTAAATTTGAAATCCACTAAAACCCTTTAGTTGAGCAAGTTAAGCTCTAAATGTCTAATGCCGTAAAGACAAAGTTTTTGACTATAAATCCCTTATACTTATATATGAGACAGAACTAAAAGTATTACTCCAGTGACAAGTGGAGGTGAAAAATAGCAGACGGCGACATAGAGGTCTACATAGAGATAAACTAAAAGTGCATTAATTAATTTAATCTATTATCAATTGTTGTCAAGTCAGTTTGCTTTTGCGGACGGGTGATTCGTTAGAAGAAAAGCCCTTTTTACCATCCGGTCCGTATTTCCCTTAAATTTTAGAACCAAGAAGGGGAGTTATCAAATTTCCACCTCACAAGGTCTGCTGGTGACGTCACCGCCCGCTTGAATTCAGCTCTCGGCGCTGTTTGCTTATAGTACTATGCTTTGCTTACTAAGCAATAGTTTTTTTAATTAAAATTCATTCACTAGCTAACGCCACCAACAGTGATGACCTGTATTTTTTATGGCTGTTATCGATTACTTTAAATTTAATCGATTACTTTAAATTTAATTGTTACCTTTTGAAAAATTACTGAATAATTAATCGATAATTTTGATTTAAGCTGTAAATAAAATGTATGACGCCAATAAACTGAAAATTTCATAAAATGCCCATAACTGAAGTATGAATTAAAATTTTGTTATTGTTAATTAAGTAAAAGCAATGTTTTTTTATATCATTTTCCTAACAAAAACAGCTTATTTTAAAGTTTACACTTTAAAAATCTTTTTTTTTTAAATGAGTAGTTTGTATGTAAAAAGCAAACTTTTATTAATTATTTATTAATAAATAAAAAAAAATGTTTAAAATATTTTCTTTAATTTCAATATCTATTAAAATAATTTAAATCTATAAAAATGTTTACAGATTAATCGAGAAATTAATCATTAATTTCCGCAGCCCTAGTTTTTTTTAGATTATTTATAGATAGTTAATATTTATAAAAATTGGTGTTCTAAAATCTGTTTTTCTAACAATCTTTCACATACAAATTTTTAACAGGTCTTTCCAACAGGGTAAACATGATTCAAGTCATCGCTTGCAACCATTTAAACAGGCTGTGTTGGATTCTGACTATATGAGTTACTCTAAAACTGATTACAATTATCTCGATCCAAATTACATGCCTGCTAGCTGATATTTTGATTGACTATTCTGATAAAATAAATGACATTCATTACATATGTTTTCCTTTTTCATTCTGTAATTGTCAATGTAAATTTAAAGTCAATGTATCCAAAGTGATAGATTTGATTAATAATTAATGAAAACATTAAAAGTCCACATTAGCTTAATTTACTCATATTTTTATAATTATATAGCAGTATAAATTGCAAAAAACTAATTAAGAAAAAAACAGTATACATGTATTTCATAAATGGTGACTTTTTTCAAAGAGATGAAATTTGATTGAAATCTGAAATAGATAAATAACAAAAAATACATACATTTTTTTCTTTTAAATTTCACCAAGTGAAAGTTTATTTCAAACATTTAATAGAAATTCAGGATAAATTTTGAAATAATAATATAGTTTAAAAAACATGCAAACCTTTTTCACTATGGACAAGTGAATGTTTATTTGAACATTTTTTTTGAAAATTAAACTAAACTAGTGGTAAATTTTTCTGGTTAAATAAATATACTAAGTTACTAAGTATAGGTATATCTGTATACACAAACACCTACAATTTTTTAAAAATATAGTTTCATGCACATTGTAGATAATAGATACATTTTTGAAAAGTACATCCTGAAAAAGTCATGGTTAGGATATTTACCTCTAGGTACATCTGGAAAATGGTAATATTTTTGTAAGCCAAAATAAATCTCTAAGTATTTTAAGCAATAATTATTAATTTACAGTAGCTTATTTAAAGTTAAAGACCTAATAAACATAAAAATAGGGAAAGTATCTTTACTGGAAGTCAAGGAAATTTACAAATCCAAGAATAAAACAAATTTAAGTTGGGTTGTTTTGTTTTTTTGTCCCATGATAGAGCTATGAGTCACTTTGACAGTAGCAATACATAACAAAAACATCTGTTTTGTGAAAAAAACAGGCTCATTAAAATACATTTATTTTTTGGTAAAAATAAATGTTAATATTGCAAATTAAATTGAGATTTCTTGAGTGTAGATAGACAATTATACTATTTATTAATTTATTAACAATAAACTAATGCTAATAAATTGTTGGATCCTTTCAGTTTTACTACATAAGGCAAGTATGGGTATGATATACAAGTACCATAAAGTAAATGAAAATATAATAAATAAAGCACTAAAGTTGATTTTTTCCAATTCAGTGCAACAACAAATGCAATAACTACAAACAATGCTTTACAAAAAAAAGCATTCATTGTTAATTGATATTAAACAGCATTCTAAACCATTTCCCATAGTAGAAATATTACTTTAAAAAGATCTGAATAATGCCAATACTACTACACTAAATTAAATCCTTCACACAAATTTTGACATGGGCTTTAAGAACTCACTTCATTTTAATTTGGAGCTCTACAGAAACTTAGGCTGAAGAGCTCTGACGCAAGCCGTTTTTTTTCAGAAGTTCATCTAGCTGGTCTTGTTGATTTTGGAAGAATTCTTTTGCAGGTCCACATGTCATATTCACGCACATAGGACAACGCAAGGCCAACTGAGGAGAACAAGCAACACCTGTTTCAATGTGCTGCTTAACAATATCTGCCATGGCTTGTATGAACACTTTATTAGCATTTAGACTTTCTGCTCTGCGGATGTTCTTGACTCCGACTTGTGAAGCTAGGTCATGTGCATATTCTTGATCTAGTTCAAATAGAGTCTCAATGTGGTCTGAGGTAAAGGCTATGGGCACAAGAAGGATGTTCTTTCTTCCTCTATTAACCAGACCTGTAATGGCTTCATCTGTCTGTGGACTTAGCCAGGGCAGCGGACCTACTTTAGACTGCCATACGAGGCGGTAGGCATGACTATGACCCAGTCCCTCCATAACTCTCTGGACAGTGGCAGCAACCTCAGTAGGATAAGGGTCCCCTCGGTTCACAACTTTCATTGGAAGAGAGTGGGCAGAAAAAAGAATAACAACATCATTTTGATCTTCAAATGGGAATTTCTTAATTTCTTCCTTGATGTTGTTAACAAAGGCTTGGATTAAACCAGGATGAGTTGGCCAGCGATCAATTACACTCCAAACCATGTTTCCTGGATTACCCTTCTTATTATAATATCTGTATATTGCATTTAAACTGCTACCTGTAGTTGAACAGCTGTATTGTGGATACTGTGTGAAAGCTATGGCATGCTGCACTCCTTCATCAGCCATTTGTTCTATTGTGTCTTCTGTTAATGGATTAGCATAACGAAAACCAATGTAAAACTTGTGGGGAGCAGAAGATGGGCTAATTTTGTCCAGGAGTTCAACCATGCCCTGTCCCTGCAATTGAGTCCATCGTTTAATTGGTGAACCTCCCCCTATTTTTGCGTATTGAGCTTGAATACGTGGAGTTCTTCTCTTTGCAATAATTGGGGCTAGTTGTGCCTGGGCTGGTAGAGGAATAAGATCTTTATCTAAAAAGAGACGCAGTAAAAAATCATGAACCTCCCCCTGATTTTCTGGACCTCCTAAATTCATCATCATAATGCCTGTCTTGGGTGGCCCTGAAGTGCCACTATTGTTTCGCATAGGCATCCATTTAGAATATATCTGAAAATTTGAAAATGGCCCTGGAGGAATAAAAAAAAAATGAATGTTACTTATCAATACCAGAAAGAATAGTCAAGCATACCTTTTCATTATTATATCAACCTACTGACTTATACACCTTTAAAAAAATCTGGCTTATATAAAACTTATTACGAGGATTACCAACTTCACAGGTTATAGCAAAATAGTAAGACCCCACCTGAACCTCTGTTCAAACTTCAATATCAACGTCTTTATAATTTACTAGATACGACCTGCGGCGTAGCACACACTGCTGACCCGCTCATAGATAGTACAAAGAATGGAGGGGGGAGGGAAGAACGGACACAAACAGCAGCATAAAGAAATGAAAACAACGCAAGTGAACGCTGACACATTGTTGGTCTTGAGATATGAGCTCTGAGGTTGTTGTTACCTGCCCTCCACCCTCTCTTGCCAAACATAAACTGTGAGTGTTCAACCCAAGCAAGTGTTATTCATCATGCTATTTTCAGTCGTCTTGAGCTTGATATAATAGATGTTGACTGGGTTTGTAAAATCGAGGAGAAGTATGACACTAACAGGCTCAAATAATAAAACCTATAATGATAATGAGACTAAAGCTAATACAGTATCCTTAACACATATTTTGTATCATCATTTTCTGCCTCAGGCGATGAGGATGTTAAAATAAATTTAAACAAAATGGAAGAAATAGGTAACATAACTGTAGACAAGATAGGTATACACACTCCTTAGAAACCCAAAAATAAACAAAGCTACTGGCCCAGATGAATTGCCAGCAAGGTTATTAAAAGAACTAAGCAATGAATTGTCCCCAATCCTTTTAGTTCTTTTTCAAGCCTCCCTTGGTGAGATCTATACTAGGAGTGCATCTTCTGTATGGGACTCATCCACCAAAGAAAACATTGATAAAATAGATCAAATTAAAAAAGGAGCTACTAGATTCATTACTGGAGAATATTCAAAAATGACAAGAATAACATTATCAATTAAATCATTAAACTTTGAAACACTAGAGGATAAAAGAACCAAGAGTAAAATTGTAATTAATCATAAAGCAATTAATTCTAATTTTGAAATACAAAACAAAGATAACTTAATACTACCCTGAGATAGACATAGGATCGGAATTCGGGAGTGGAATGGGTTGCCTGAAGAAACCAGGAACGCCAACATTTTATCAGTATTTAAAATATTGTAATTTAAAAGAGATTATACGTTGATATAACCATGACTGCTGCCAAAAATGAAAGATTGAGGATGAATTTTTTATGGCAAATGAACCGCTAAATATTGCTTCTAGAGCGTTGGCAACAAAGCAGTTTGCTTGCTGTGCTGCGAATGTGTGTGAGCGTCTTTCAGGAGTACAAATTAAAAGGACATCACCAAACAAAACATTTGGATTTCTGACAAAATTTAACGAATTATAGAGAAAAAGGAGTGGCCAAGAGTTGATTAGTAATTTGAAGACGCAGCAAATTGTTTTCACCAAACTGTCTTAAATATCAGTTGCTGCATTGAAACCAGTCTTTTTTTGACAGCGAGTTCATCAAGGATTGTTTTTCAGATGCAGCAAGCATTATGTGTCCAAAACAAAATGAGGGGTAGGACTGCAATCAGGCTTATACAAAATTCAATGGAAAAGACGTGCTTTTTCTTTGGATACTTTGGATTTCACCGCAGCTAAGTTCCTTCATTTTTCATTTTTTATTTTCATTTTCGTTTTGTTTGTGTCTTGTATGTTCGTTGATAAAGGCTCTTTGCCGAAACGTTCGCTGTTTTGTTACGTCCGGTCAGGCTAACCCTTACCTTGTTTACGTCTTTTCCATTGAATTTTGTGTCCAAAACAGAAAGCAAAATTTGTAGCATTCCTTTATCAAGGCAAACTGTAGTCAGTAGTGTTGAAAAAATTAGCGATAATTTGATGCACCAACTTCGAGATGCAAGCAAAGACTTTTTGTGGTACTCTCTAACGTTGGAGAAAAGTACTGATGTACAGGACACAGCACAATTGTTGGTATTTATACGGGGAATAAACACTTATTTTGAGCTTGCCAAAGAATAACTTAGTTTTGAGAGAGACACAACTACAGGGGAGGATTTATTCAATGCTTTTGAGAATTGTGTTGAAAGAACTGGGCTGGTGTGGAATAAGATAGCAAGTATAAAAACTGATGGAGCGCCTGCTTTGACTGGCAAAAATGTAGGACTTGTCACTATTTGGGTCCACATACATCTGTGAACAAGCTTTTTCTTTGCATAAAAATAAACAAGTCTACAAACAGATCGATGTTGACTGACTGCAATTTGAATGCAGCCGTGCGAATCACAACCAGTAAACTGGTTCCACAGTTCAAGAACATTATCCATAATTGTGAACCATTACATACTTCTCATTAATTATAATTGTACTCTAAGGTCAACTTATATGTAAATTATTTTCCTACTTTTTCATAGTTAATATGAAAAGTAACAAACTTTTGTTGAAATAATAATGATTAATAAAATCTTATTATCAAATTAGAAACTGTTTCAGTTTGTATTTTAAATGTAATGTACATGTGTAATCGAGTGTGAATGTGAAATAAAATGGCAAGCACATGGTTATAATCATTAATTTATATTTAGACGTTATTGTAAATTGTAATCGAAGTAGATAAAATATGTACACTGCCTGCCTTTAACAATAAATATAAAGTTTTCAATTGAGTCCTCCATACAAAAAGTTTGCCCAACCTTGCACTAAACTAAGACGTGATCAGAGTTTTTCATTTTTTAGTTTACTATATACGTTGGCGGAGCCATAGAAAACTTTTGCAATTAATTATACAGTAATCCTGCAGTTTCTACATGTATATTATTTCTCAACGAAATTTAATTTTCTTGAGAGAACTTGACATTTTTAATTTATTAAATGCATTTTTAAAATTATAAGTTGTATTTTAGCTATTACAGTGCTAATTTGTGAGTTTTATTAATTCTTAAAAGTAGGCATTTTCAGCTCTCAACAATAAATTAAGGCAGTGGCTATTGAGACGCTAACGTCTTAATAGCCCACAGGCCAATGAAAATTAAGTAGTCGTCCTTGACTGAAATCGCGCGCCAAGTGGGGTACGGGAGGGGGTCATGCATTTGTGACGGTGTGTGAGAGGATATCACATGTAAATGCGCAACTTTATATAAAACTTCTAAAAAAATATTCGATTGCCTAACAGTAAATACATATTTAAATGTAACAGTAACAGTGTGTTTTTCATGTCGAATTTATTGAAAAAATATAATAGAAGTAATAGAAAATTCTAATTTTATTGTCTTCAACAATGAATGAATGGGATGTCCATACATGACGACACGCGCCTGTGGGAGGGGGCGGAGAAGGGTAAGGATGTAAGACAAGGGGGTGGGGCGGTGTTTAAGAAATCAAATTGTGCTACTTGAAATAAAAGTTCCACTTGATTGCTCACAATTTATTTAGTTACATTTTCAATGGTTTCACACGTGTTAACGATATTAGACTTAGAGTGAAGACTTACACTAAACACGTTACTGTTATTTCTATGACAAAAATGTTTATTGAAACGTGGAAATTTTTTATTTGGGCGGTTGGGGGGGGGGGGCAATCAGAGTTTTGTGACGTCGTAGAGGGGGGGTCTAAGTTTTGTGACAATGGGGAAAGGGGGTAAAAATCGCATGACATCATTCATGGACGGCCAAGGAACTTATAAAATATAATATAAAGATATAAGCAGTGAAATTGTAATCCTGTTATTCTTTATGTATATATAATGGCTGAGACACAGGTAGACGAAAGAGAAACATCTACTAATTTCAAGAAATGGAAATATAAATCAGACGGATATATTTTAGCAATGTGTGAACGTTTGGTCTGAATTTAAAAGTCCAGAATTTCGTTTGCATTAAAATATAAAACATTATTTTGCATATCAGTCTTGACTCAGTCAGTCAGTTACAAATGCCGTTTGAGTCTGCATGGTTTACGTTACTACTGATTACTAGGCTTTGTATTATGCAAATTGCATTTGTTGTGTGTAAGTAAGCATTCAGTAGAGACCCCCTTCCCCCTCCGTACGCATCGATACACAAAATGCCATTTTTTGAAGACCCCCCTCCCCCTGCTTGCGTATGGATGGCCCCTTAGGCACACAGCACACAGGTGGACGACAAAGACACTACACATGTATTCAGGACTGCGCTTGGGACACGTCTTTTCAGACTTTATTTTGAAAATTAATGAAACACTTCTTTTTTTAGTGATTAACGTAGTGGATGTACTACGTATTGTCATTTGTGAATGATTTGTGTGGTTGGTGTCTATGGGTGTCTATTTGGTTAGTGTATGTAGTGTTGTCTCCATGTGAAGCGCTGTGAGCCCGGCTCCTGGCTGGGATACAGCGCTATATAAATTATCATTTTTATATTATTATCATTGTTAATTAATTTGTGATTGTGGCGTGGCTTATGCTAAGTACTTTGACAGAAAATGTAAATGTAGTCCAATATGCTTAAATAATATTATTAATATATCATTTTTTTAAAGCCTTTAACTTTAATAAAGGGATTGCCATGAAAAACATTTGTTTTGTCTTTCTACTTCTACCTGTCTACCTTTTACTTTTATAGAAGTGGAGTTATGATTTGTTATTATTATTATCTTTTTTTTCTCCACTAAAAACATCCTTATTAAGCCTTATTAATAAGATATAGCCTAAATTATTTTTTAAATACTTGGCTTATTTTACTTGCGTCTCAATATCCTGTGGGCAGTGTGGGCTATTAAGACGTTAGCGTCTCAATAGCCACTGCCTCGAAGTGTCTGCTGCTACGACAAAGTAACGGCAGACAACTCAATGAGAGTTAAAAATGAGTCTTTTCAAGTGCAACAACATTTCGTATAGTACAGTATAGTCAGTATAGTGTATAGTGAATTTATTAAAATATTATAATAGTGTATAGCCTATCCTATAAATTATATTATATAGGCTACAGTATACTGTATACAGTATATAGCCATATGACAATAATTTTAAATGTTTCTTACGCAATTTTCTCAGCAATGATGAGGACGACATTTTTGTAAAAATCTTTTAAGTTCAGTCCTACTTTGATGTCTATAAAAAGAAAATTTATATATGTAAAGTTAGGAAACTTTCAATTTCATTCTTCCACTAAGTCCTGCCGGTGTCGACGTAACGCTCACAAAGGCTTCAGCCAATAAAGGTTAAGTAGAGGGAAGCTACTCTCAGTCTCTCAGCTTAATTGACAGCACTATGCTAAAAGTGCATTGGCTTTACTTTTGGTAGGCCGATATTAGCCGATAACGAGGTGAGGGTAAGTAAAGACAAAACAAAGATAACTCAGTTTAAATATTTAGTATGAAACTTTAATAAGAATTCAGGACTGGACACAAACCATGGACAAGCTTGACTTAGGCCACTTACGACTGACGCAATAATCAGTATACTTGACTTGACTTATATTTATATTAGTTATATTTGACCCAATGTTTCTAAAAAAATATTAACTTCATTTGTTAAAATATTTGCTTAATTATGATAAATTTCATAGTCAAAGAAAAGCAACATTTTAAAAGAAAAAGATTTTTTTAAAGTGTAAACTTTAAAATCAGCTGTTTTATTAGGAAAATATATGTCTTCTCCTGAGTTTGATTAACAAGTTGTTCCAATGTTGGGGATAGATTGAGAACAAATTAACAAATATAATATGATATCGGCGCCCTTCAATATTAGTATTAGGCTGCTAAAATTCATGGCCTGCCCTTATAAGCCTTATTAGCTAGAACAATATGAGTATGAGCGCCAAACACTTGCAGTTAACGCTACAGCTGCCTGAGCCGTAATTTGTTTCGCAAATAATACATGCTTAAGAGTGTGAATGAATATTTGACATTTCGTTTACAACTTTACATAATTTATTGCCAAATTGCAAATATTTGACGGCCTCACGTTATTATAATTTAAACAGATTTCCACAGCCGCATGCAGCCTTCTGGCCGCAGGTTGTGCACCCCTGGTCTATACCAGTGTTTCCCAAACTTTTTTGACCTACAGACCCCTTTTATTAAAACGTCCCCATGGACCCCCAAGTTAAAAAAGCTACATAAATGAATAGTACAAAAAGTACAACATAAAAAAAGCAACAA
Source organism: Radix auricularia (assembly GCA_002072015.1). Classification (NCBI taxonomy): domain Eukaryota; kingdom Metazoa; phylum Mollusca; class Gastropoda; family Lymnaeidae; genus Radix; species Radix auricularia. Next base: position 55,654 of record MUZC01000697.1, on the reverse strand, counting down.
TTTGACGAAGAATTACAGTATTTATTGAACAATGTCTTTTGTTTACAATAAATTGAATTAACGTATGAGTGGTGAGATTTTTTGAGTGTATATTTATTATAGACTCGACGTTTATGATTAGTTTAGCAACTGGAAATCCCACGAGTACCAATTTCAAGTTTTTTGTTTTGTTTTTTATTTTAAAAATATAATTAATGATGAAGTTCACAGCGCCACTGAATTTTTGTTCTAGTAAGTACTACCAATAAGACCTCAAAGCAGTCAAAAACTTCTGTACAATAACCCATAATGAAGGATTGGGATCTGACTTTGTAACCAGAATTTGTGTATCCTAGTTCAAATGTGGGCTTAAGTTCCTCCTTTCAAAAAGCTGCTCCTGTATTAGATTTAGTATGGATTCAACTGTGTTTTGGATCTGAGTTTGGATTCAACTGCTATTCTGGAATTTACAAGTGAAGAATGTCTTCAAATCTTTGGTTTAAGTATGAGGTCTGCATGAAGATCCATTAATCTTTAAATATAAGCCAGCAAATCTTTATCACTATTTTGAAAAATTGGAAACAGAACATTCTCCTGTTCCAAAGTGTTGTTTGCACAGAAAAAGGTTTGCAACAAATTCAGATATAACGCTTTTAGTTTCAAATTAGTTTCATTAAACTTTGGTAAATAAGTCATTCATATGGGGTATGTCATTTTTTAATTAATTGTCTTAATTGTGCTGAAAATCATTGTCTGATTTTCCAGTAATTCCAACCCTGAATCAAAGAGAGCATAAAATCGATTTAAACATGCACTTTTTGATAACCAACGTACTTCTGAATAATTAAATGATTATGTTTTTCTTCATTTTACAAACAATATTGAGCTAATAATCTCTTGTTGAAGGGATTTATTTTCATTTTATAAACTGCTCTAATGACATAATTTAGGGATCCATGTAAATTTTTATGAATAAATGATGTCGATGAATGATACAATTACTGAAAATACATTAGGTACAGCTTGTTTTCGTATGCCAGAAAATGGAGGGTATTTCTTTCATTTCAATTTGTTTTTTATTTTTAATTCAGCAAATAGTGTTTCACCTTCTGTATCTCTTTCAAAACATTTAGCCGTACTTCAAATATTAAAAAACACAGTATTTGCTGCATTGTTTCTCCAGCTCACTCAGTGCTGGATTTATCTATTTGCTAATCAAGCTACAGCTAAGGCCCCTGCCTTCTTGGGGTCCCCGGATTTTCGTTTTCATATTTGGCACTGACATAGAATATATTTACTTCAAAACACCCCCCAAATCTCAAATAACATAAAAAAATTTTTTTGAAATATGTACTGTGATATAAGTATAACATGAAAATGCTTGAAAAAGAAATAACTGTCAAACGGAAATAAAACACGGTTGTGACAAGCTATAAAGTATTTTGATTAGGGAAATTACCAATTAATTTCTCAATTAATCTGTAAAAAAAAATGTATAGATTAAAATTATTTTAATCAATAAAATAGCGATTAAAAGTAAAGATAATGTCGTAAACAATTTTATCAATTTATTAATAAATAATTAAAAATTAATAATAGTTGTTTTCCTTCGTACAAACTTCTCCATTTTAAAAAGTTATTTTTAAGTGTAAACTTTAAAATAAGCTGTTTTTATATGGAAAATGATATCGAAAAAATAAACCTTGTTTTTATTTAAATAACAATAACAAAATATACATTCATTGACATTATATTGAACTAGCTATTTTAAATACATCTCCTAAAAATATTATATTTTTAAATTAAATGCTTAAGTTATAGGCATTTTAAAAAATGCAATAAAAGGGCACAAAATGTAAAGGAAAACAAAATGGTGAAAAAAGTGATTATGAGGTCTTAGAAAAAAAACAAAAAAACTTTTGAGCCACTTGGGATAAAAAGATGATCTTTCTGTTTTTGATAATCATCTAACAATTTCTATACAGCTGCATTGCTATGTTTTAAAAATTTATACTGATTTTTAAAAAACTTTATGGTTAAATATTAAGTTAAACTTAAACGTGTAATATGTTAATTACAAATCCGGATTCTTTTTTTAAAAATATGTCAGTTTAATGAAATTGAAATTTTCAGATAATGACATCATACATCTTACTTTTAGCTTTAATGAAAATTATCGATTATTCTGTAATTTTTCAAAAGTTAACGATTAAATTTAAATAAATCGATAACAGCCCTAATTTTGATACACTTTTTTCCCCTAAATGTGAAACAAATATCATTTTAAAAAAATTGACAGCCCATTAGGAATTCCATATTTCTTACGCAACAAGCTTGACCTTTCAGGAAACCAAGTATTTTGATTGTTTATTTATGTGGAAATTACAATAGTTCTATTTCCTTTTCTATGTAAAACAACATTGTATTCCATCACTGATAGCACCTAAGATGGTATAGGCATTCACATACTATTATATTTATAATTATTTATTTTAATTTCCATAATAACAATCATACTGAATCATACATTTACAGTCCTTACTTCTGCATCAGCAGTCCACACGTCCAATCTCAAAGTTATTATTTGACCATGCGCTGAATGTGGCAGGTACATACAGTTAGTGTCATCCCTGAATATGCAGTAAAAAAATATTAATATACTTTAGTTGTCCCTTCCTGATGCCATTTCAGGCAATTGTTTAAATTAAATTCTTGGTGAAACAGTATTATATTAAAGTAATCCCTTACAGAAAACAACTTCATAAATGCCAATAGGCTTGAGGTTCAAGTAATGGTTTATAGTTTATTATTATATTTTGAAACTGCATACATCAAATATTATTTTGATGTCACATGTACATTTTTATAGTCCCTATTGTAATGTATATGAATATAAAATGATTGCAATCGGTTATTGTTTGATTACTATACAAACAACTGTTCATAAGTATACAAATAATTTTGAAAGGACAAGTTGGTAAGCTGTGCTATAAGTTCATACCAATTACTGGCAATTACCATTGATAGATATAATAAATTTATCACTAATATGTTTATAATATAACAGGAATGAATTAAATTTCAAAAGTTAAAACATTTTATTGAAAGTTAAAAATGTGGCATAAACTATGATTTTAGACTCACTTTTGTTATATAAATTCCTCATGTCTATAAAGTAAAATTATATAAAATGATGGGATTTATTCACTCAAATCACTTATGTTATCTTACATATTACATGAACTCAATCTTTGCCGCCTATCCATAGCTATCCATCTTGTATTATATCATATCTAAAACTGACAAATTCTTACAATTATTTGATTACCCCATCAGGATTTAGAAATATTATTCATATACTCGTTAACTATTACTTGAACTTGAACTATCCCTTAACCCGACGCTGGGTCGTTGGGGCACCATTTTGAGCTGCGCACTAACTCATGCCAAGTGTCACGGTTCTGAGCTGCCTTCTGGGAATCGCTAAATGGAAGGCCTGTCCACTCTTTGATGTTGTCCTCCCAACTCTTCCTTGGTCTATTACATACATAACTATACATAACTATTACATAAAATATATTCTGCATTTTCAGCCATGCTAAAGAAATTACACATATACTTGCAAAGACTCAATTCTAAACTCATCAAAATGTCAGAAAGCTTAATAAAGCCAATTTCTTTGGGAGTAAGTATGTTTGGTGTGTTTATGTAATCATGATACTCAAAAAAAAATTTTTTGGTCAAATCCATGATAACTTCTGTAACTGATTAACAAATATTTTTACAAGTGTAAATAACATTAAGTGTAATCAATATATTAGTTTAATAATTTAAAAGTAAAAAATAATTTAGTATTGGCCTTGGCACTGTAATTGACATAACATGAAAAAGAAATAGTAAATCAGATAAAGAGTTTAAATAATATTTGTTGATTTCCTTAGGAATTCGTTTTAATTGGAAATATAATTTCTCAATCTAAATATCTGTAAATAAGGAAAATCTTAGCAAAAATACTTTAAAATCTTATTTTAAAAATAATAGACATTATATTGTGACTGACTAATTACATGGCTTTGCATTTGCTATATTTAAAAGAATGTACACAATACAATTAAAAATCTAAAACATCTCATTTTTCAAACAGAAATACACATTTTAACTTAAATGAAAACAGTTCTTTTAACCCCTGCTTATTATTTTACATTGAACATGAAAGTAACAATTTTCATTATTTATTTATTAGTTTTAAGTTCAATTAAATTAAATTTCAATGAAATATTTATACTACATGCACTCAAAAAATCTATGGTTGATAGATGCATGAAATAAGCTTATATAACACCAAATTTACTATTGAAGATTTATAATTGTTAGGTTTCTTCTTTTTTTTTTTTTTTTACATGGATATCTCAATATGAAAATAAAAACTCATGAATTAACATTTCATATTATCAACTATTTTTTCCTCCTATCTTAGAAAAGATCATTAGAAACAGAAGATGACAAAACATTTCAGAAAAAGTCAAAGAAAAAGAAGACTCACTTGGTAAGTTATAGCCAAACAAAATATTATTGGTAGCAACCTACTGTATATACTCGTTCCAAGCCGACTTTTTTGGACAAAATCTAGGGGAAAATGTTTGTGGGGGTTGGCTTGTGAGCGCCTCATAGGGGATTTCTGCATGTACATTAAATATCAGTGTGGTTGTAAATCATCAAGGTCCTTGTCTACATTCGACAATATTTGACTGCTCTACCGGAAGCTATAAAATATTATTCAACATCTTCACTTACCTTATCTATTCATTTTATTTATTTTTGTGAATGTTTTAATAAATTATTTTACAAATTGTGTTTTCAACAAAGAGTTTTAATGTAGGCGCTTTCACCACTTTTTACCAAAGAAACAGAACAGAAAAAAACAATAACTCTTGCCAAACAGAAAATAATTATTTATAACAAAAGAAATTACACTGGCATTTTTCAAATTTATGAAATATATTGTCTGTAACATCTCTGTTGTTATTTACTGACTTATTCAAAATGAAATATAAAAAACAAAATTTTCTTTTCATTTTAATGAAAAACCCTTTGGTGAATGCTATAAAAGTGACATCCATCTTCTCTGTTATTCAAATCTCTTTTTTCTTCAACTTAAACAAAAGTAAAAAATCATATTGACCGATTTAGCTCCAAGTTTTAAAAAAAAATGTGTACTATTTTGTTTACGCTGTCCTTTTATTTTTGGGGTTAGGCTAACAACACACTTTTTATACTATTTACTCTCAAAAGAGGGGGGGGGGGTCGGCATATGAACAAGCAGGCTATAGATCGAGAATCTATAGTAGTTAGAGTTTGTTCAATCTAGAAATGCCAAATTATTGCAATTTTCATCTTGAAAAAAAGCTAACTCTTTCAATTTGCTGAAAATGCTATAATAAATCCAAATAAAAATTCCATCAGCCCACTTGTATAATTGTCTTTGAGGAAAAAAAAAACTACATAGATTAATATTAACTTATGAGGAGAAAAATAGTTTTCACATTTAAAAAAAAAATAGCTTACTACATGCAATTGAATTAAGTATTTCTCTTAATTAAAGGTTTCATTAAGTCAGTCAGAGGGATGCAAGAGAAAAATTGCCATGCTTGTTGCATATAATGGTGCTGGATATTATGGTGTACAGATGTAAGTACACTTTGACGCCTTTCAATTAAAAGTTGAAATTAATTTTGAAGTAAAGGAAATGTTATATTTTCACACCTATTGTTAGGTTTATAGTAACATATTTCTGCATGTCACTGCTCCATTAGAAATTAAAAGCCAAATTAATGAATAATGTATTTGGTAAAATTTAAAAATAAATATGTGTGACATGAATGTGTAGATTGTGTAAATATATTATTATATGTGTATAAATAAATTTTGTTAGATTAATGGCTATTTTTGACATTTCAGATTTTTAAATTTAAAAAAAAATTAATTATTAAGCCAGTATACAATTTAACAATAATTGTGAAATCTTTACGAGTGATGTTAAATTTAGATGTAATATTTGTATTAGAAATCCCGGATTCCCAACAATAGAAAGTGAATTCTTCCCAGCATTGGCAAAGATTGGTGCAATTCCCCAGGACCATGCTGATACACCATCAAAGATGTGGTTTCAAAGGGGGTCTCGAACAGACAAAGGTGTATCAGCTGCTGGTCAAATTTTTTCCATGAAGATGAGTTATTTTTACACTAAGAAAAATATAATATTCAATTAATGTTTTTTTTATATAACTTTTTGAAAGCTATTCTTTTCTTCTTGTTGCATCAAATGGCCTAGAATTTTAGCTTTACTTCTGACCACCCAAACATGCCTTGTTTTTTAAAAAAATATGTGCAATAAAAATAATTTTGGCTTTGTCTTTTCTTTTTAAGTAGTCCTGGTGCCAGATCTTATAACAAAATTAAATGAAGTTCTACCATCACAAATTAGAGCTATTGGTAAGTTATAAGTTTTTGGGGTTTCTTTCAATTTAAAATAGATGCTGCACTAATATTCTATAAATTTATTTTCCTCAAGGGTAATTAAAACAAGTGATGTTAACTTAAATGAAAATATTTCAAATCTTCTCAACCTCTTTATAAACTGTTAATACTTTTGAGGTAGTTGATAATGAGTTTAACTTTAAGATGCATGGATGCACAGATATTTAAAATTATAGCACAGCAAATTTTTTTTAATAGTGAACAAAAAATAGATACTGTACAACTTTGCACACCAATTTTTTTAATTTTGCACACAGACCAACAAACATAACTGGTAACCTCGATTATACAAAGCTATGGTACTCTGTTACTAAAATTATCCTAAATTTATGAAAACCTTCACATGAAATTTATTTTAATTAACCAACTGAACCTGACCTGTTGCTTATTGGAAGTTACCAATCATATACAAAATTGCAAACAGAATTACTTTTCATGTTAAAGATTAAAAACATGAATTATCAGTTAAAACATTTTAAGTACTTTTACATAGTAATATGATTATATATTTGTCTTCCCATTGTGGAAAGAGATTAACATAGCTTGTGAAATAAAACATCATTCTACAGGCTATGTTCGCACAACTAATGGATATGATTCAAAAAACTGGTGTGACAGTAGAACTTACATGTATATGACGCCAACATTTGCATTTGCCCCATTTGAAAAGGTTAGCTTTCAAAATAACCAATATGGGTACTTCTCATTAATAGAAAATAAGGTGTTTTAAAACTTGTAACTATTTACAATAGCATCCATAAGCGATTGAATAAAATACTCAGGGTTTCTGACTGCATGTAGGCCCCCAAATGTTGATTTCATTTTGTACAATTATATTTTATAAGGATACAATATATTTGAAATTTCGAGGAGGCATGTGTAAAAAAATGGACTTTGCTTCCAATTTAAAAAAATCCTATCCTTTGCTCTGACTATGCAAGTGTCTGTTTTTGAAGTGCATTACCGCACTTTAGAAGTGTGCATAATATAAAATCCTCTTGCTATATTTTTGCAGTTTATCACTGATGATTACAGAACCAGTCGTGAGTGAATTATTTATAACATAGTTAGAAGTGTACAAATACTGTTACAGTTTGTTGCTTAAGTCTAGATGTATTTCAAAACATTTTATCAAAGTTTTACCTCCTCTTATTTAATTTCACTATGATAAGTTCCTTGCTTTACAAGGAGCAAATGCAGTCTCATTTTCATCAAATTGAACACATTTCTTGTCTCCAGACTTCATGGACAACCTGTGTTAAAAAGCTAGTTAAATATTTTTAAACAATTAAAATTTATTAGGGTCTTCATTCCTGATCTATTAAAATGTTTTTTCAGCTGAAATATTACAGAGAATACGGGAAGTACTCTCAAGGTTCTTAGGGACACACAAGTTTCATAATTTTACATCTGGAGTGTAAGTTGATTAGAAGCATCTTGCCAATAAAGAATCTAAGTTTAGCAACATTATGTTTAATAGGCCTAATAACAAGTTCGATTTAAGGCTGTTCAACAATTGTTACATGAATGTATAAATAGTAATGGTAAACCTGGAACAAATTATGGGTTTTTCCCCAACAGAAAATTTGAACAAGCTTGTGCATCAAGATACATCATCAAATTTGAGGTAACACAACTATTATAACCAAACTTGCTTAATGCACAGTGAAGCACATTTATAGTTTCCCTAAATTTCAATATTTCAATTTAATATTTTTTAAATAAATAAGTTTCCTATCCCATTTAATCCCTTTCTTAACAGCTAATGTTAGCTAATAATATATGTATATTAATATGCAGAAGGGAGTTGAATACTGATATTAAAGTTGTATTTTTATACCGAATTATCTTAATACAAAATTCTCTTAATTTTTTAATTAAATGTAATTTATTTTCAGTGTTCAGAGCCTTATGTCAGGGATAACATTGAATTCATTACACTTAGGGTGAAAGGACAAAGTTTTATGCTACATCACATCCGCAAAATGATAGGTAATACTTTCTTTTGCTGTAGTCTTCTGTGAGCTGATTTGTCTAGCCGTCTAAATTGAAGGAATCCCAATCTTGTGGTCTGGACATTAATTATCAGTTAAAGCAAAGACTAGCAAAAAAAAATTACCAACTTCTGCAATGAGTCTGATGTCATATTAACCACATTGGATGTTAACTAGGGAGGTTATGTTCTGTAAAGTGAACAATGTTTATTGATTATTTTGTGCAAAGTCTACAACCTCTGAACCAACTATTTGAAGACATTTTTCTTTTGGATACTCCCGAATGGCAGTTGAGCCATTTATTGAAAGGAGGAACTTAAACCAATGTTTGATCAATGATACCAAAAATTCTGGTTACAAAGTCAGATCCCAATTTTATATCCTGCATTATGGATTATTGAACAGCCCAATTTTAGGTCCTGCGTTATAGCTTATTGCACAGAAGTTTTTGAATGCTTTTGGTCTTCCTATTAGGTAGAAAAAAAAAGAATCAGTGACATTGTGAACCTTATCAAAAGACAACAGAAAATGACTCAAAATTGGTGCTCATGGGGATTTCCAGTTGCTACCCAGAAACTTTGAGTCAGTCATAAAAACACTCATAAAATCTCATAACATTAATCCAACTTCAATTTTATTTTTAACAAAAGACCTAATTTCAATACATACCGTACATATTCAACAAAATTTTGTTTTTTTTAATTTTAATTTTTGTGCTATGCATTCATGTAGTTATTTCACATGGGGTCCGTGGGGAAGTTTTGACTATAAAAGGGGTCCATGGGTCAAAAAAGTTTGGGAACTTCTGGTCTATGAGCATTTATAATGCTTCCACTTTGTCAACAGTTTTTTGAAATCCATCTGGCCACAAAAGAGTATTACATCTTGGAAGAAAATGCACTTTTTAAAATTTTCTCTTAATCCAAATTTGTCCAATCTATTTAGACCAGTGTCAATGTTCCTCAAGTGTGATGATTATATCATCCTGATTATATTGGACATTTTCCAATCCTGACAGCACTGTATCCATGATACGTTGAAATATAGCAGGACTTGATGTAATGCCAAAAACCAATCTGTTATATTCATAAACTCCTAGATGAGTGATTAATTTTTGTTAGCTTTATTTAGACTTCTCATCTAGTTCACACTGTAAGATCAATTTTAGTGAATTTCTGTCCTCTACCCAGATTTGTGAAAATATCTTCAATTCTTGGAGGAGTTTAATATTCTGAAACTTAAGCTGGATTTATTGGGGTTTTGTAGTCACCACAGATGCGAACATCAGCAGAAGATTTAATAACTGGAACTATAAGTGTAGCCCACTGACAATTTGTAACTTTGTTGATTATTAATGTAAGTAATTTAGTTAAGTTTTCATGGACACTTTTTCTGTTGTTATTCCTATAGAGTAATGACCTCTCCTGTGTATGTTTTCAACTTCATTCTCACTGTACTGGTTAATGGTGCTTTATTAAAAATGAGTGATAGTCTGCGTTTGTCATTACAGATATCAGGCAGCCCGTATCAAGTTCCATCTTAACTTTATTGTTGTTTATAGTGGGGTAAACCCAAAATTAGGTTGTTCTTCATTCCTCCATTTGATGTGATGAAGTTTTCCTCCTTTGTCTAATTTACTTACTTGTTTGTTGCTATGTTTATTCTTGCAAATAGCTTGAATGTGTCCATTCTTTGAACAGCTTCTACAGATGGCATCCTTAAAATAAATCTCAGACCATTTGTGTTTGCTTTTACCACAAGAGTGGCAAGGAGGGTATGCTAAACTCTTGGGTAATTTTCTTTTATTTATGAAAGACACTTGTTCTTCCTCATTTATTCCTTTATGTATGGAAGTGACATCCTTGGTTGCTTGTTCCATAGCCAAGACCAATTCTACTGCCTTATAACTTATAAAGAGATAGGTTTCTTTCCTGTAATAACCTCCTCTGAATAGTGTCATCGTTGATGCCCTCAACAAACTTTTCCTTTAAGGCTTCCTCCAGATTTTCCTTATAATTGCAGTATTCTGACCATTTCCTAATTTCTGCAAAAAAAATGAGCTCACCGATTCTCCTTCCTTTTGAATCCGTCTGAAAAATTAAAAACCTTCTACAATCTCTAGTGGAACAGGGGACAGGTGATCCTAAAGAATTTTACACAATTCTTTGTAAGATTTTGTGGATGGCAGTTGTGATATTGTCAAGGACCTTAATAAATTAAGCATCTTGGGTCCTATTGACGAGAGAAGTATTGCTGTTTGCTTCATGGAAGCAGTGTCGTTTGCCATGAAGTAGGCGTCAGGCTTTTCTGTATAATTATAGAACGGCTCCAAGCTCTCGTCAAACTGTTTTAATTTCGACATACTGATAATTTTATTTATAATTTATACGAATTTATTGTCATCAACATGACATATATCTGATGTATATCTTTGTCACTAAATTGGCGTATTTCCTCGTTGCCAATGTGGTGTACAGAGTGGTTTCAGTAAATTACTTATTAATTGTAATCAAACAAGCAAGACATTTAGAGTTCACCTTCAACATCCAATGTCTGTGCACCACTGCGACGCTGTATCATTATATGCTATTTTGGAGATTTTGCTTCTAATTTATTGTCTATTCTGTTGTTAACTTAAGGACTAACCATTGCTATTCTCCGAGGATACTGTGATGAATCAACTATAGATGCCTGCTGGGGACCTGAGAAGGTTAGTTTTCCTTCAGTTGAACTTTGAATTATTTTCATTTATCTAAATGGGGATATTCTTTCCCGAGTCCTCGATTTAGTTTCAACTATCATTTTATATGGTCATATTTTAAATGATTCATAACATATATCTTATTTTGACTTAAATATTTCCAGGTTGATATTCCTAAAGCTCCAGGCCTTGGTCTTGTTCTAGAGGAGGTCAGTTTTCTTTGAATTTTTTTTTTTTTTGTTCTCTCAATGGTGTTGTTTTCATTATATTTATATTAATGTTCAATGTCCAGATGGTATATAGTTTAAATTAAAATAAATCTTACGTTATTGATTTTACAGCTTCATTTTGATGGATACAATAAGAAATTCGGGACAGATGGAATTCATGATTGTATAGACTGGTCACGTTATAAGGTTGTTGTATTTTTCTATTTTATTAATTATAAAATTGTTATGTAAATTACACTTATTGGCTAAAGTTTGCTTATTCTCATTTTCTTTCACTATACAAGTTAATGAAATCAGGTTTGTTTGATTGTTCAGATTATGCTATTACAGTCAAACCCACTTACCTCGAGCTCGGTTAGCTCGACCACCCTATTATGTCGACGTTTTTTATTGGAACCGCCAAATTTTCTCTTTGTCTTAGCATTTTCTCGTCGTTTAATTCGATTTTTTTAAGTCGCCGAAACCTCATAACACGAGCACAAAAAAGGGTCAAATTTGCCACTTAACATTGGTTATCTCGATCCCCATGACTAATCGCCAGCTTTTGAAAATGTTAGCTATGATTTTTTTATAACCAAGGGAAGGGACCAAGTTTCTGCCTCACCAGGGTCTGCTGGTGACGTCACAGCCCACTTGTGTTTTGCTCTCAGCGCTGTGTTGCTTCTGGTACTATGGCAATAGCCGGCTTTTGAAATTCTTAGTTTTTATCGATAATCGATGTTGGTTTTTATTTTAAATTTGTAAATTTCTGCTGTCAGTTGGTGCACATGTACCTTTTGTTGTTAGCAAACATGTATGTACAATTTTATAGCATGCCGATAGCTTCATCAAACAAATAACGGCAATGCTGTTGTGTTAAAAAAAACTCCAAAAACATGTGCATGAACATTATCATTTATTAACGCTAGTGATGGGACGATATGAAAATCATAGGCTGCTTACTGTAAACAAGGCTCCCCAGATTTTAAAATATATAATATAACAGACTACAGACAGTTTACCCACCCCCACTCTCAATCTCCCACACCATTGTTGTTGGTTAGTCCTATTAGCATCAAGTTACCGAAGGAATTCTAAGTCCATTGTAAGCTGAGGGGATCGTATGGAATAATAAAATGTACCGTGTGCAGACTTGTTGTCATTGGCAACCATTCATCCTTCAACCTCATTTTGACTATTACATGTACTGTACTACTGCTTTGTTCTCATTGTTTCATTCATAAGAAGTGGCCGTGTGCAAAAGCCATTTAACTATTGGTTAGAATTAATTAAAATATGTCAAAGTTGAAGGTTCAAAAGGAGTACCTAATTTATTTGTGTACGTTTAAATAGAGAAGAGTTCGCTTTGTCATGAGTCATATATAGGTCACGATAGACCATTCTGAGTCCATTGTAAGCTGAGGGGACGGACCCAAAGAAGATGATTAGGAAGAGAATGGTTCGGGGACAATGAGGGGATGTGTAGGTTACTTATTTGTGTAGCTTGTAAGGAAAATCAAGCAAGTGGCTTCGAAGGCACAGTATCGCTCAATCTGGGAATCACCGCAAAACGGCGTTATATTTTAAACTTAAACAGTCTTTAAAAACGAACGGTCTTAACAACCTTAAAAAAGAGTGAAGAAATAGGGTCCCGATATTCCGATACGATTCTGATTAATCGTCCCATCACTAATTAACGCACAACACGTACATAAAGAAATTTCAAGCGCATGTTAATATTTTGCCGCCATATTGGTTTTCGCTTTAACTCGATCATCGGTTATGTCGATGCCATTTTTCATACCCCAACGCCGTCGACTTAAGCGGTTTCAACTGTAATTCTTTTTAATTTTTTTTTCCAAAATATTTTTTTAAGGAATATAATTTAATTAATTATAATAGGGGTGAGGAAATTAACAGTTAATTCCTCGATTAATCTGTAAAAAAAATTATCTATTAAATTATATTAATCGATAAAATAGCAATTAAATTTAAAGAAAGTGTTTTATACAACTTTACCATTTATTAATAAATAATTAATTATTAATAATTAACAATAGTTTGCTTTTTTACGTACAAACTTCTCCTATGAAAAAAAAAAAGATTTTTAAAGTTTAAACTTTAAAATAAGCTGTTTTAAGAAGGAAAATGATATAAAAAATTAAACATTGTTTTTACTTAATTAACAATAACCAAATTTAAATTCATTGACATTATATTGAACTACTTATATTTAAATTAAAAAATGACAATTGCATGTTTTTGTTACTTCCCTTGAAATTTTCAGTTAGTCATACATCTTATTTTTAGCTTTAATCAAAATTATCGATTAATTATTCAAAAGTAATTTCAGAAGTTAACAATTCAATCTAAATTAATCAATAACAGACCAAATTTATAATATTAATTATATTGTCACTGTTCAGTAATATTATTTAATCATTGACTCCTTGAAGTTTAAAGCTCGATTACTGTCTACCGTATTTTGTTGCATTTAAAACACACCTAATGATAGGACAGTAGTGAAAAAACAAAAAATAAATACCATATATACTCTTCTACTCTTTCTATAAACCGGTTAGTTCATAAGCTGACTGTCAATAAAAAATTCTTTGGTAAACATTGACGAAAGCATGTACATTAAAATTCAATGAAAACATTTATTTTGAAAACTTCCACAATTTTGACGGGTAATAAATTAGTGCATATTATATATTAATAAGACATTTACACAAAAATATTGTGGGTTTTGACAATTCACCTAAACAAAAAAATATAAGATGCATTATTAAAGTGGTTCCCTTTCCATTTTCAAAAATGAAAATTTGTCAAAAGTTTCATCACATGGATGTCAACAATGCTCTATTTTATTGTTAATGAGATCAAAGAATTGTTTTAGGCAGGGCCACAGTTATTATTGTTTATTCCTATCCAAGCCAATAGAAAATACCGTAAACTCTCATTCTATACCCAATTGTTCATAAGCCAACCCCCCTCTTTAAACTCTTTTGGAGGAGAATAGTGTAAAAACTGTGTATCCCTTGCTTAAGCCGACCTCCAAAAATAATAGGACAGTGTGAACAAAATGGTACACATTTTTTTAGGTTGAAGAACAAAGATTTGAATAAAATAGCTTCTGTTTGAGCAGTTGAATCTTGTAGAATGTAGACAAGGACCTTGATGATCAACATTAACAATACGAATATACCAATATTCAATCTATATGCAGAAATCACCTATGACTAGGCCTGTCAATTTTGTTAAAAAATGCTGCCCGGGTACCTGTCCAAATTTCGAATGGGTACCCGGGTTACCCGTTCAAAACATCGCATAATTTTCCCCGTCATACAGATATACTATGCAACCTCGCCACCTTCCATGCACCTTATTTCTCACAGTAACCACACGGCCGACATCTAAAAGTGACGTCACGTGATTTTNCCCCCCCCCCAATAAAAGCCGTACCTCCTTTTTGAAAATGAGCATTTGTGAAATAACTTTATTGTCACTTAAGTTTGTATTTAATGTGAAGTTGAACTCTATTAAATCGATACACGTGTAAATCCATTGTAAATCCATGTAAATCGTCAATAAAAAAAATTGTAAGCATTCACGTTTTTAAGTGGAACTTTCATTTTAAGTTGCATGTTTTGATGTGACGTCAGACGTCACATTTCTAAAACACACACACCCCCTTCGTCACAAATGTATGAACGCCTCCTCCGTAGGTGCAAAACGTCATTTTATTTTATTAGACTGTTAGTAACTAATTTATTGACTTTAAAAAATTTCAAATGTTGGTCTATTATTTTTTAAAAAAAATTGGAGGCACTCGTGGTAACGAACACGCAAAACACAATTGAATGGGGGGGGGAGGAGAGGGGGTAGATAAACAACGTCTACAATCAGAAATCCTATTTCGGCGTATTTCAAAATGACTTTAATGTTAAAGCAGTGATGTTTTTATTAACAAAACCAAACACGGCCTCATTCATCTCTATGCAGTCCTGCCCCACGGCCGACGACTTACCCATTTGAAATTGGTAGTAACTGATTAATTTATTAACTTTAAACTTTAAATACTGACAACCTTGTACATCAGTTGTTCTAGGTCAACACGTGTTAATTCACACAAGAAGCACAAGCGAATGCAAGGGGTGTGGGTTAAATGAATGAAGGAAGGAGAGGGGGGTATATAAACAACATTAGCTAGTCTCAATCGGCGTATTTCAAAGGGAAGTTACTGTCACAGAAGGGATTTTTTTTTACTAACAAACGCTGCTTTTATCTCTAACATTATTATTTTTGGAAGAGGACTTTTATTTTCCTTATCTATATGATTCTTTTAAAGCGCCAAAACCTTTTTGTGTTTGCGATTTCTGTTTCACTTTGAGAGAAAAAGATGTATCAAAATACATTTCCCGTTGACAGATCTTTCTCCTTAAATGTAATTTACTGCATTTATTTCAAACAAACATTTTCATTTGAAAAATTATTTCGCAAAAAAAAAAAAGCAGAATGGGAGCCGAAGTTTGGCCTCCGTTAATATAGACATTGAAGTTACATTTTCACGGGTACCCGGGCGGAATTTTACTACCCGGGTAATCTGATGGCAACGGGTACCCGGGTCCCCGTTGACAGGCCTACCTATGACCCACTCATAAGCCAACCCCCAACCTTTTCGATTTTGTAAAAAAAAAATCACATTTAGAAACAGTATTTATAGTAGGTTAAATACCAAGTATCTAGCTTCTAAAAACAGTAAATGTCAGATTTTAAGGTGCTTACATGTCCTACTCCTATGACCATGTCTTCAGCGAGGTGGATAGAGCAAAAAATACCCAATCTACATTCTATGTTTGTGAGTTTTTATACTTTGTGTACACATTTTTTGCGAAAGACGCATCCAGATATAAGTCACTCTGGGTGCAGGCAGGGTCTGTAAAACACCTTACATTACCCTTTTATTAAGAATCGATCAGTCATGAGCAACAGTGAAAATAATTTGTATTTTTATTATATTTACTAACAGGATGATATAGAAAATTTCAAAGAACAACAGATAATAGCAGCAATAGTTGCAGAGGAGAAAACAAACAGAGTGTATCCTTTATAAAATTTTAATCAAATTAAGGTTGTTAACGGTTAACCAATCCTCAGATCAGGACCGATCCTGTTTAATCAGGACCAGTTAACCATAACTTCAGTTAGTCGGTATTGGCTTATTAGCTGGAGTTTTTTTTTTTGTGTTACGTCAGAATACCAGATCCGACATTTAAGTGTTTTATTAATATTCCGGTATTTAAATATTAATAAAATACGTGTCATCATTGTTAAGTTAGTGGAGTTTGAATTGTGAGTGATTTTATTTTTAAAATTCGCTTAGTTGACGAAGCATAGTACGAGAACTAACACACAGAGCGGCGATGTCAAAATGTGAAGGCAGCAAGTGTTACTATTTATATTACAAGAGGAAAGATATCTAACAGTACTACAAACAGAGTGTTTACTGGACCTCAAATTTGATTTCGGTCTTATATCCAGTTTTTCTTCTAAGTACGTGCACGTTACAGACATTAGACTTTAAATTACCACATTCATATATTTGATGTTTTCTAAAAAAAAATATTTGTGTGCGTTGGAAAAGGAACACAGTGCATTAGAGCTGAACACTGATTATGACTCCTCTTCACATGTTCTTTGGAGTCATAATCAGACGGCATGAGGCGAAAATTTGATACACACTCTCATAGTTGGTTCAAAAAAATTCTTTTTTAATCAATCCACAAAAACAAATTGACTTGACAATATTTGATAACAAGCTGTTTTAATACTTTTAATACATAAAATTAAAAATTGAATTTAAATTATTACGGTTTACTTCTTTGTTCAGACAATGTTTTTATATTTAAAATTATTATTCAATTTTTTCTTTTTTTTTTTGAATTTGCAATTTTGAAAGCAGCGCGGCAGATGTGAACACTAGCGTTACTACATAAAAGGCACAAATGTTCACAAAACATAGTAAAAATATGAACTGACAGTTAACCAGTCTTATTTTAAAAATCCTTTATATTAACTTATGGTGACTGTGCTTGTGCGACCGACCGCGCGTGCATGCTTGCCGAAAAAAATTGGGATCAATTTTTAACCCACTTTTTCGTAATCTAGCGAGCTCAAATTTTGCATGCCGCTGATAAAAATGATGTATCAAAATTTCAGATCGATTGAATGGACAGTAATTGCTTGGTTTTTTACTGGGTTTTTTTATATTACCGATAACCCGTCTTAACAACATTTAATAAAATTATGTTGTAAAGATAGGTATATATTAACAGTAAAATTTCTATTTGGATAGTTTTCCTTAAATTCTTAAACAAGTATGTTTAACTGGTTGCGCACACTACAATTTCACAATTTTGGTCAACCCCGACCAGATGCACCAGAAAAGCCTTGGGAACACACAATAAAAATTTTGAATGGAAAGGTAAAATTATTCTAATTAAATTAAGTCATAACTTATTGTTTATTATAAATTTTATTATTTGAACATTTGATACACTCATTTAATTTTATGGGGTAATGTGTGGTTGAACTTTCAGTTCAGATACGACTTCAATCAACTTAAGCAAATTGTTTCTCAAGGTCACTCATGTTTTTAGCTAGTAAACTAGAAATACAGTTATTAGAAAGATTGTTGGTGGAGTAGTAACAGCTCCGTTTTTAGTTGCTAGCAATCAGTCGCCAAATAAACCAACATTAGTTGGAAGGAAGCAGCGGGTTGTTCTTTAGGGTTTTTTTTAGGTAAACTCGTATACCTGTAAATCTGAGGTATTCTGGCCAAGCTTATTTGTGAATCTTCCTTTGCACCCTTTAAGTTTGGTCAAGCACTGCACTAATTAAGATTAATGATTGTGTTTTTTTATGACTCAAAGGATATATTAAATTAATTAAATATAACTTGGACAGAGCAGCAGACTTCATCATAATCGTTTGACAGCTATTTTCATAAACATTTATCATTAATCCCCTAAACTTTAAAAAGTTAAGCATATAATTCTAATCAGGATAAACAATTAATGATCTAAAACATATTACAAATGACATTGCTAAGCTAAAAGCTTATGAGGTGGGATGTTGGATGATCAAAGCAGGTTAAAAACTGGTAATCTGCCAATTAGCTGAAATTCTTGCAACCCTATACTACAAACTATAAATAAATATTGAATGGGGGGGGATTTCGAACTGCTAATAAATAAAAAAATAATTGTGAAGCTCTTTCAGTAGCAAAATCCATGAGCGAGAACAGAAAAGAACAAAGACCGTTACAGTGACAGTCAAACCTCACATTTCGAGCACCTCCTATGAGTTTTTTGCCAAACAGACAAAATGTTTTTGGAAAAAATTGCTCCCTTAACAAGCGAAGATTCGCATAACAAGTGACACAGAAAGGGAAAGTCCCCTTTTCCTGGAAAATCCTTTTTGAGCTGGCACTTCCGATCTGATGCATTATTCTGTGTTAAGCTCTCAGTCTGTTAGTAATTAGCGTATTGTTTTTGTGTGTGATCAATTGTATTTACAAAATCTGTATTCAAACAGCATTCTTAATTTTTTTATGTGGAAAGTGTAATAACTTGTGCTAAGATGTCTTAATAAAAAAACAAAAAACACAAGCAGACAATCATGAGAGAGAAAGAAAAAAATAACTGTTGAAATGAAACGAAAAACCTTTGAAAAGCGATAACAAGGTTGCTAGCGCGCAACTACATTTGGCCAACATCAACAATCTGCACTCTTCTCAAGAACAATCAAGAAAATGGATGCTTCAAATGTAGTGTCAAGAATATCTACGAAACAGTTAGACACATTTTTGCCAAATTTTGATTCGTGGGCAAAAACAAATCTCTTTGGACCGTTTTCTAGTTAAACAGGAATAATTATTTGTCATAAATTCTTTTTTTTTTTTTTTTTCCAAAACTAAATTGTACTCTAGTTGCTTTACTCTTGAACAATTCAAAAGTTATTTTATGTGAATAAATCAAATATTAAAATTTTAAGAAAAATGAGGGGGTTTTTTCAGCACGGAAATGGAAAGGATTATTATATTTTACATTGATTAATTGTTTCGTGTTACTATAATGAGTAATTTTTTAAGAGTAAGACTCTGGGTTGAAATAATCTTGTTATGAGAGGTTTGACTGTACTCTGATTCAATTTTTTTCATTTACTTTAGGTATTGATCAATGAATTCAGAGAAAAGAATATAAATTAAAGTGGATTTTTAAAAAGTCTTACTTAAGTTACTTTCTTTTCTACCTGCATTTTCTTCTAGTTTGAATTAATTATTTTTTTTTGTTCTTTACTGCTATTACTTTGGTTTATTGGTGTTGTTAGTTTGGTATGCACACTTAGCCAGAGTAAGATTAGGTAGATGAAATGATAATAATGCTTAAGCTTGACTAAACAAAATTTCTTATTTTCTTTTAGGCACAAGCTAATGATTTTTCACCAAACCTGCCAACAGCTTCAGATCCACTGAGTGATACAACAGGAGCAGCAGAGCCTGGGAAATCGACTATCAATACTATCAATGATGGTGCCTTAATTTGTAAAGAAAGTGCAATTATTTCAAAGCAACCAGATGCAAAAGACA
This sequence comes from Radix auricularia, assembly GCA_002072015.1. NCBI lineage: Eukaryota > Metazoa > Mollusca > Gastropoda > Lymnaeidae > Radix > Radix auricularia. Next base: position 35,581 of record MUZC01000697.1, on the reverse strand, counting down.
CACTCTCTGTACTCAATGACTCCTTAGACAAAGCTCATGAGGGTGTTGAAATTGAGGGGATCACAAAATCTTAAGACTTCACTGTATTTAACAGGAAACACTGAGACCAGTCAGATCAGAAATTAAAAAATGTAGCGAAACTTTTAATACAATTTTTGTATTATTATTCTTAAATACAAAAAATAAATATTAATGATGAAATCTTGTTTTAGGAATTTGGAAGACTTATATATAACTTATAATAATAAGTTCTATTTATATTAATATCTTACTGGTTCTTAATACTGTGTTAATTAAAATTGTTCTTCATTCATAGGCTTTTAGTGTTTGGAGATATAATATAAATCATAATAAATGTCTTTTCTTTATAAGTTTCTACTTAGGAAAGTTTGTCTGAGTTTCTATATACCGTTTATTCTGGTGGTCTAGCAGTGGTGCACTGGCTGGACTGTCAAATCAAGTGAGAGGCAAAAAGAGTGGCATGTTTGAACCAGGGTGCTGGCAAGGCCCCAGGGCATTGTGCTAGCCACACAATCCCTTGCTCATTAGTGATGGTTCAATGAAACTTGTCATCGCTACTTCACTTGCCCCATTGGCCATCATGGTCTGAAAAGGGGTTATTATTATTATAAATTATATTCCCACGTATAAGTTGACATTTTAAATCTTCTCAAAAGTCCAGGGCCAATCCAAGCAACCTATAAATTGTATGCAGGTGGAGAGAAAATGCATAGCCTACTGTGAAATACACAAACACCATATTCATAACTATTTCTTTCTTCAACTCAAATCTTTCTGCTTTCTAGCAACAAAAGGACTGTTCTTAGATCATATAATTGATGGGGTTAGCTAGAGATTATAAAAAAACTGAACACATTGCCACTGCTGAGTAGTATGGTAAATTAAAACAAGGCTGCACACGTGTGTGTGCTAGTTCAAAAGGCCCATTCAGACATAAAATTTTGTTCAAACTTTCACAATTATTTTGTATTATTACGCTGCCTCCACATCACTTGAACAAAATTAAAAACAACTTTTAAGTCTATATTAATTGAGGCAGTGTTTCTTGTTAAGAACCAAATTTCATAACTCACTGTTCTGGAAAGATCTTTCATTCCATTACACATTCCAGTCTGGTGGAAAAAATTGTGGCTTTTGACTTTTCTGCAATTTGTGTTACGCAGTAAAGAGGTACAATTAAGTACAATATTTTGAAATCTAGATGGCAAGTCAGAACTAATTGTGCTGAAAAACCCAATATCATTTTAAAATTTGTTAAAAGGCTGTTCTAATTGAAAGAGCTAGAGCTGTAGGTGCTTAAGTTACATGTGTCAAATTCAAACTAACAATGAACTTGTTATTACCTGTTTTAGACCCATCTTTATCTACTGTAAAAAAAAAATAGGTGAAAATCTGAACAATGTAAGTAACTAGGTCCAATTTTTCAACAGCCCAACAAATTAAAATGCTATCATCAAAGTGACAAAAAATATTATTTAAATCTCAAATTGGTAATTTTGTAACTTTACTCACTAAGCTCTTTAATTCGTCTACCTAGCCAAGTCTTGGGCACATTTTGACATTGAATATTTCGGAAACTATTAATATATTACGGATAGGATATAAAACCGCATCTGGTAAATTCAGAAAGCTTGTAATCTCAATTTATACATGGAATGTTCAAAGATGTACAATATGAGCACCATTGGTCACACGACACACATCAAGCCAATAGTCAAATTCTTGCCAAACGCATCCCAGCATTGAATTGTTGATGGTTGCAACAGGTTCTGTTATTCATGCCTTCAGCTCATCCACGTCTCTTTGAAAAGGGGGCACATAGACCAATCCTTTCACAAATCCCCACAAAAAGAAATCGCATGGTGTGAGATATGGGTGGCCAGGATATGAGGTCTTGATTATTCTGCCTAGACTGTCCAATCCATCTGTCTGGTAGTGTTGTGTTCAGAAACTGTCTAAACCTGAGGCTCCAGTGTGGTGGCATCCCATACTGTTAGAAAATGAAGTCATCAGACTCTGTCTCACTCAATTTATCTATTAATAACTATTAACCAGTTTTCCCAGCATGTTGAGGTATGTCTCACCATTGACTGTTGCTCTTTCAAAGAAGAATGGTCTGTAGAAAACTTTTTAAGACATATCACAGACACCTTGGAGAATCTAGCTTGTGCTCAAGAAATTCATGTGGGTTCTCAGTACCCCATGTGCGAGTGTTATGCTTGTTAGCTTTGCCATTTATTTGCAAAGTCGCCTCATCACTAAAAACAGGTTGTTCGTCAAATCCCTCATCTTCCATTGCATTGCAAAGCTAAATTCACGACAAGCCGGTTTATCAGTGTCTTTCAACTGTTGGACTAATGGACTAAAGCGTCATGTGCAGTCGTCTTTAACAGCCTTACAAAAAAACTTAATGTATAATTAGCTTTAAAATGGCACAACTTTATCTTACTACCATTCAAAGAAATTGAGATATGGGGACTTCAAATGTGCCCAAGACTTTTTGAAAACCCTGTATAAGCAATATTGATCTAAACTTTGTCACAGCAACATTATGTCATACCATGTCCCCGAGTGTAAAACACCACACTTCCTGACAAGGTTGGTCAAATCCTTTTGAGTTTGAGTAACTTTATTAACAATTATACAATACTTGGTAAAATTATCTGGCTCCTGGCATTTTTAAAGGATAATATGAAAAGAGTCATGAGTAATTCAATTGTGGTTCCTAACAAATCTGTGGAATAAAATACAAGCTCTCTTTCACAAAAGAGAAAAAATAGAATATGGGTCTTTGGATGTGTTAGTAGCTAATCACATACTATTTCACACATTTACATAATGCAGAATGAATGTACAAAACTAACCCTAGTTTGACCAGGAGTTTTAACAAAATTAGGCTCTGCCCAACAATTATTCTCATGAGCAGAAACGATGTTTTACATTATTAATAACGCCGAGTGTTGACATTTCCTCAACCTCTTGCAAATACTGAGCTGGTCCACAAACACCAAGGTCTTGGGAAGCAGCAGATATGTATTGGTTTGAAATATGAATTGTATTATTTGAACTTACTACCCAAAGCACTGAGACCAGAAAATAAAGAAAATTATCTTCAGTGTTGTATCTGCAGAACACAATTTTCGCAAGCCAGTTATGACTAGGTGCAGACAAGTGAAATTAATTTTGTCCTCTTGAAATAATTGTGGCATCCTTTAAACTGAATCTTCCCAATTAATTCCAATGACCTTTTAAGTCAGTACATTTGTGTGACTACAGTATTACAACACATGGTATTCATAGGGTTAAAACTCCATAAAAGAATAAAAGCTAACTGGTAAAAGCCAAATAGAACTTTACATAACTATATGCATTTTGACTCAAATAGATAGTATTGGTAACTTACCTCTGGAAAATATGTTGCAGATAAGATTCATAAACCCTTCTATTTTAATAACAAAGACAAGTTACAAAAGTCATGTAATTTTATTAACAAGTTCTTGTGGAAGATAAAAGCAGAACAACTGATATTTCCCCACATTTAAAAGCACATTGTAAAAGTACTAGTTATTGATGATTATGTATGATGCCTTAACTCTTTATATTTCTGTAATCTTATCAGGTTATGATTCTAATTGACATACAAGAAAGCAACTTTACAGGACTATTACAACACTGTCAGTAGGCTCTTCATGGATAGGGAACTAAACATCTACTCATATTGGTTTAAAACAAAAAACATCCAAGGGGGAAATAACAAAATGTTAGCAATAGTTGTGATGAATAAAAGTGATGAGGTGGATATAAATATAAGAACTTTTTTAGTGCAAGCATCTTACAATTGTGAATTCATTTGTCACAGAATACAAAACTTCAAACAAGCAATAATTTAGTATGAAGTATGTTTATTTAATTTTTTTTTTAAATTCTGGATGGAGGTTGCACTGCATATGGAAAGGTAAACTGATTTTTAGTTGTGAAACGTCTCAGAATTTTATACCAATACTATTAATGATTAATGTAAGAATGCATAGATTTTTCTGTCTTGATAAATAACAGGGAGTTTGGTTTTTAGTGCGACTAACAATGCATAGGAGAAAAAAAAGGAGTATTTTGGCTAAATTAGAATAAATATTTCAAATAAAGAAGGAAATGGGTATTTAACCCACTTGATCAATATGCTTTTTAAAAAAAAAAATTTAATAGACCACATGCAGAATTAATAGCTATATTTTATATTATTATTCAATTCAAATTTTCCTAATTTGGAGGAAAAACCTTAACTCGTATTTTGAGCAACCATGCTTACAATGATACAACGTAGTACATGCTTTTTCCATTTTACCTTCTTTCACAAATAATATACAACTTTAACAGACAAATAATGTGTAATAACAAAATAGGTTTGGCTCTTTGAGTAGGGACAAGAATATACTTTTTTTTAAAATAAAGAAATCTTGTACAGACCAAAACATTTTTATGCATGCAGAGTTAGTTGTGTCCAGAGAAATATAAAAAAATATATATATGAGAAACAGGAAATAAGACAACTCTTAAACTTGTGCAATGGTCATGAGGGGGAAAAGTTATTTTTTTAACATGAATTGATAGATCGAATCCTATTTAAGTGTGGCATTCACAACTTACATAAAATAAAAATGTTTACATGTATATCTCTTAAATCAGTGGTGACCACAGCATGTTAAAAAACTAACTATATAATGTGCTAAAAGAGGTAAGAGAAAAAGACTTCATGCTAGCCCATGATTTAGGTGACAAGTACTTCTTGTGTGTGTGTGTGAGGATTTTTTTTATATTTTTCCAAATTTAACAAGTTAATTAGATAGTAGAATTTTCAAGGGGAAAAAAACACATTCAGCAATAAACAGCCACCACATTATAGAAATTTTTAGAATAGTCTATATTTAATCCCCTAGTCAGACAAATAATGAATGATAAAATGAGTAGCAAAAATTTTTTTTTTAATTCACAAGTCAGATTACATGGATATATATTTACATTATATACATTTCTAAGTTGTAGCTCAATCCAGGCAAACAAGCCAGCATGAAACTCAAAACAAATGATATATTGAACATATATAACTAGTTAAAAACGCCACTTTACTTTTTTAAAAAAGAAATTTAGGGAAAAATAAGGTAACTTACAAAGAAAATTAAAGCTAAGATGGTTCATTAAAAGGTAGGACCCATGCAATCTTTTACTGCAAACTTTAAATCAAGCTACTAACAGATCTGCTATCCCCATATTTTTTTAATCAAACAAAGTACTGAAACATAAGCTTATTTAGAGTTACAAATTCCCCCAAAAAAGCATGGCTATTTCTTCAATCTAACCTTTTATTATTTTCTGTTCCATAAATTAAAAAAAATTTGATTGAGAAAACTCTCACTTACTGACTTAGCACTTGAATTATAAAATGAAAATGCATCAGGTAATGTAGAATTATAGCTATTGAAAATTTAGAACTAGCCAATATCTTTTTAATTCATATATTAGTATTCAATAATAACATTGGAAAGAAAAAGATACATTATCGGGTATGCAGACAATTCATGTGGAGTTTTACAAAATATATAGATAAGCTATGCTTTATTGTATATGATTGTTTCAACAAATGGTCAACAGGAACACTTGATACAGTCATGAAAAGCATGAGAAGAAATAAAACTTTTTTTAAAAAAAAATATTCTTTATTATTATTAACTAAGTACACAACCCATCAATCACATGAAATTAGTATTTTTAGAAAGTTATTTATCTTCAACAAAATTTCAGGTCCAAGGCAGTTTTGAGAGGTTTTACTGTGAAATCTTAATTCCAATATTAAACATGAGCCATGTTTTAACCAGTTGTGCATCTCAAATTTTCACTTTTTTCTTTTTTTACTTGATATCTTTCTCTGCTGAAAAATTCTTTAAGAATACTTAATACAATCTTAACTAATGAAGTTTTAAGTTGTAAAAATGAGATACAAAAACCTAGTAACTTAATACCCCTGGCCCCCGCCCCCCCC
>MUZC01000697.1:17252-29477 GCA_002072015.1 Radix auricularia | reverse complement strand
CCCCCCCCCATAAAATAGAAATTAAGAATATGATAAAATGGTACACACACATAATTACAAAACAGATAATTCACTTACGACAGAAGTAGGTAATGAAACAAATGTAGAAATAATTTTAATGTTTTTTTTCTCCAATTTATGCTGGAACTGGAAGAATCAGATCTAGACTAAGTTACTTTTTATTTGCAAATGAATCTACACAAATATCTTATGACTTAAGCAGATAAATTTGAAAACTCTAAAAACTATTATTTATATTTTAAAATGGTCGAAAAACAAGATGTTAAAGATTTTGAAAACTTATACTAAGCTTCGTCTGGTCTTGTATGTCAAAATGAAACAAATATTAAAAATTCCATAATCGAAAGCAAGAAAACATCGCATCCACACAATGATACTGTTGACATTCTGGTGATGACAAGGTTCGAAGATTTGAACCCTGCCCATTCAAATGTTTATGTTCATGAGTACATGCTGCCTTCAACCTTCCTCCCATGCAGATCCCACCTTAGTGGACAGGACTGGGGTTCTCTGGTTTGGGCACATGATTTCCAGAGTCTGGAGCTGTGTGGGCAGTAGTTAAAATAGCTCCTCCATGAGACACAGCTGGATGGTCAGTTGTTGAGTGAATAGCTACTGCAGCTACAGCAGGGTTAAATCCTGGATAACCAGCCGCACCATTTATACTATCAAATGGGCCTGCAGGGGGGAACGGATAGCGCACAGTACCTGAGAGGATATAAACTATTTTGTTATTTTGCAAATGTAAACAGATATATTTTTCAGTTTGACATGACATGTAGAAAAATTTAGCTGATTAATTATTTCCAGCCTTAGTAACTAAGGTTGTTAAGACTGCTCGTTTTGATGGATCGGCTAAACGTTAAAAAAAAGACCGGTTAATCGGTTAACTGCTCATCCTTATGTCCCTTATGTTTTGAGAACTAACAAGAGAATGTTGTCGCCTGGCGCCGTCTGATGGCATCAAAGCCCGCTTCCCCCGCTTGCGTTCAGCTCTCTCCAAATTGCCCTCAATTCAACGCATTTTTTTAAAAAAAAATCCAAAGAATTAATTAAACAGTGATGGTTAATAGTCTTTTTTTATATTTTATTTTGAGGACTCATAGTTCACTGTTCTAAATAAGAGGACCGGTTCAATCGTTCATTAAAGTTAGCGAGGTATTTTTCATTAGTTAAAAAAACCAACGCCTCGCCCCGTCCGTTGTGATGTCATGTTTACCTCTCTTGTACTTGTGTGTGATGCCGGTCAACTCGTGTATTAAAATTAATAATAAAATTATAAAGCTTATGGAGTAAACGATGATGAAATGGAATTTAAAAAAAACAACAACAAAAAAAAAACATTATTTCTCAATCATCACTCGCCAGAATAATTGAATTTTGCGGCGCACACGTACCCACTCCCTGTTCTTTCTGTTCAAATAGGGTTTAAGTTTGAGCTACACTCGCTGTACTATTAATGTGGAAATCAAATGCCTTTGACTAGCAGGAAAACTGTCACTAAAAGACCGAACTTGAATTTGTGGGCCAATTAATCGCCCGGTATCTTTGCTACGTCTTTCAAATACCTATCGTAATATAGGTACATGTACTTCACTAAGCAGCGTGCGCCGGTAAGTTTTTTGAATGCCTGAAACAGACTATAAACAGGTGATCAGAAAATCCTGATAGGTCACGGGGTCATATGCTATTATAGCTTTCTTTGTCTTTATAAGAAACAGACTATAATTAATATAAATTGAAACAGCCTCTGCCTTGACAGTTGTTGACATCAAATGCGCACTGTGTTAGTTCTCGTACAGACACAGTGCCTCGACAACTAAGCAAATTAAATTTTTTTAAAAATCAATCCTTAGCAGTAGCTATCACTATTAGTTGTGAACTTCAGTGAAGCAAGGCTATAACGCGTCATGTACGCACGCCTAATGCTAGGAGACTGAAGGCTTGAATGCCAACCTACTTGTCAGCTGGATGGTGGTATCGCTTTTACTCAGTGTGACAAAGCGAGAGGGAGAGGCGCGTTATGGCGTGTGTTGTTTTTTTCACTACATAACCGCTAGTTTTTTTTAAATTTTCTTTTCGGTTACGCGGTCCTGAATAAAGATGACTGGTCCTGATCTGAGGACCGGCTAACCGATTAACCGTTAAAAAGCTTACTTAATGCCATCCATTTTAAAATTAAAATTCAATCCTGGCTGTTCAACATGTTTTATGGTGTTTAAAACATCGGATTGAGACTTTGGGATGAGTTGATAAGTGCACTTCTTATGTCATGAAGAGAATTTTTTAAAAATTATAGAAAAACTTTGTGCATAGCATATTGTGGGATAATAAAACTAAAACCAGATTTAAACTTTTTTTTCGTCAAGAATGTGCAACTAAATTTTCATGCAGTATAGTATTGATAAATTAACTGATGAGTTTTGAAGCCAAATTTCTGAGGTAAAATTTTTTAATTGAAATAATTCCACTTATAAAAATGTCTGAAACAAAGCTAAAAAAATAAGATGCATTTAACATTAGTTGCACATTTATTATATAAATATTGATTTAAAAATGAAAGTCAAAGGCTCTTACTTTACTTACTAGTGGTGGGGGTGAAATACTCTTTATTGACACAATTCCTTAAGCTTTCAGGAATGCGACCTAAGATTGCTCGCCGCACTTCACCTGCCGCCATCTCTCTTAATTCTGTAACGCTTTGCTCACTATAAAATGCTGAATGTGGTGTGCAAATGAGATTGGGACAATCTTTTAAGGGACCTAAAGATTTAAAATGAAAAGTTAGAATAAAGATAATGTAAATTTTATGATATTGATTATATAATAAATCAAATAAGACTTAAGTTTTCGTTCTTACTGTTTGCAAAAACTAGCGGCTCATTTTCCTGAACATCAAGTGCTGCAGCTCGTATTCTACCATCTTTCAAGGCTGCAGCCAGTGCATGTTCATCTACTAGACCACCTCGTGCAGTGTTGATAAGAAAAGCCCCTGAAAAGTTTTTAAATTAATGTTTATTTGTTTAAAACACATTAATCATAGACATACAATATAAAAAATTTTTAATTTTCCAATCAAGATGAAAATGTGACAAAGAAGAGCTCTTTGAAAATTACTGGTAAGTTTCTAAATTAAAAACTATTTAAAATTTACCTGGCCTCATCTGTTTGATTGTGTAGTCATTTATTAGATGGTGATTGTGTTCATTCAGATTACAGTGCAGCGACACACAATCACTTTGGAACAGTAGCTCCTGAAGTGTGTAAACTCTGGTAATACCTGAAATGTTGGATTTTTAAAAAAAATTATAAAGCAATGTCCTAAATTTTAAGTATGTGGTACTTTGACAATTATTATGCCAAAGTAAATTTGAAACAGACTTTAAATAATATGTCACACAATGGAAGCTACAAATCAATACTAATAAAATCCAAAACCCTGACTGACTGACTCATCACTAATACTCCAACCTCCTGTGTAGGTGCATGAAACTTTGGGGATGTTGTTAGGTACCATTTACAACAAAAATTGGCGAAAAAAAATTTTGAAAACGAGCCTTAACAACCTTAATTTATACCCATGCTACTTAAGTAATGTTACTTTGTAATGTTATCCATATGTTTTATATTAGTGCTGCGGAAATTAACTATTAATTAATAAACTAATGTATTTATATTATTATTGTCGTACCGACTTCATCTTTTAAGATAAGAATGGTTATTTTACATATCCTAATGACTGTCTTGAGTTTTAATACTATTTTAACCTGTAATTTAGTATTATTATTTTTATAATAGATAGCAAAATCACATCTTCAAAAAAAAAAAAAAAAACACGACCAAAAACTTTGTGAAATCTAGCGATAACACTAGCGAGGGCAACGGCGAACATTGCTGGAGGTGGAATACATCTTTCACACACTCCCAGAGTTGTTTCTGTCATTTTGCTAATAGAGGCTCGGCGCGCATTACAGCGCTTCGTCAACTTGACCATTAACAGGTTCTATACATGCATTTTTAATTAATCAAAATTAATCTATTAATCTTTTCAGATTATCCAAACCAATTTTTTAAATCATTACCAACCCTAGTATATATATTATTTATTGTTATATTCTAAATTTGAGTAGGCATCAATGGCTCTGAGCTTTTGACTCTTAAAAGTTTCCTTGGGAAATTCTCTGGTAACTTTTTCCTCTTCACCTAAGGGGAACTAGCTGACTAGAACACCCGGAGACGATCCCCTCTGAGGTCTTCTTGGCACGTTAAAAAATGGTTCAGGCTGCCTCTCAGGTTGTACCACCCGAAAGGGTGGTGGTGGAATTGTCCACTCCGACCAGCTATAAATTGTAGTGCAACCTCGGCACAGCATACAGGTCTTTACCCAGGGATGGTCGCAAGAGTCTGTTATAAGAGTTTAACTGTTAATGTGTTAAAGCGTTGTGATGTGCTCCTGAAAACGATTACCAAAGCGTAGTAAAGCGCTCCTAGATAGCACTCTCGTTAACATTGAGATCACGGAAAGCTCTTCAATGCTTGAAAATTGATGTTATTCCACTTCTGGCAATGGCAGCCGTTACCCGTGCTAGTGTTATCGCTCGATTCGCGAACTTTTTTTTGTAGTTTTTTTTTAAAGATGCAATTTTTCTGTACTTTATTATAAAAATAATAGTACTAAACTACCAGAAAATGTATTTAACTCAAGACAGTGTTTTGGGTGCGTAAAATAACCATTCTTAATCTAGACAATGAAGACAGTATGACAATAATTAGACAAATGGATTTTACTGAATTTTTAAAAATTTCATAACCAGTTGATTGCAATTTGGGAAATTCTTTCGGGCGGAGGTGGAAGTTTTCCAAAAACCCTATGGCACATTAAGAGTTAATATTGACTAAAAAATTTACCTAAAGACTTTTCAATACCATCTGCCAAATAAGGATCATAAAAGATGACATTGAACCCAAATACTTTTGCTCGAATAGCTACTGCTGTTCCAACTCGCCCTGAAAAGTAAATAGTAATGCATTACAAAAAGGTGAAGCTTTCAAATTGCTCTTTCCATTTGAAGTTTTTCTAAAAGTGCTAACTGCCAATAGCATTTTATTTAAAAATATAACACCGATTTACTTGACACAAAGGAAACTCACCAAGCCCTACAATACCAAGGGTATCACCTCGGATTCTAGCGGAACCCTGAGCAGCATCACGTAATTGTTCAGGACCATTGATCTTCTTTCCTTCGCGAACCATGTTGGCAAGCCAATATGTGCGGCGATATAAATTCAGAATGAGGCACAAGGTTGAATCAGCTACTTCTTCCACACCATACCCAGGAACATTACATACAGCAATACCTGTAATGAGAAGTGATAGCCATTTTAATATTTACATTAAATGTTTTAACTTATTTTATAGCAAAAATAGAAATTGTGTAACATGGCCAGTATCAAACTGTTCTTATAAGTTAACTTATTGCCCTTTAACAATGTTTCTAAAATTTAATAAAGATATATCATTAAGTTTTCAAGTATATCAAACTATTTACAATTTAATGGTTTGGGAAAACTTTTTAAAGTTTCTTCTACTTGTTTCCACACAAAATACCACATATAGAAAAATGATCACAAATGAAAATTTAACTCTTCCCGCTTTTTATCAACGTTTAAAGCCCCATAAGGTTATGTTAAACTTCTGCCTCAGTCCCATAAGGATTTCCCTTATTGCGATCATCTGGTTATGAAATTTTAAAAATTGCTGAAAATGTTTTTGTTTATATTATTATAAGCATACTAACTTCATCTTTTAGGATAAGAATTATTAGTTTACTTATCTAAATGACCATCGAGTTTAAAACTATTTTTACCTACAGTTTAGTTCTATTATTTTTATGATTAAGTATAGCAAATTTGCATCTACAAAAAAAAAAAAAAAAAACACCTGTAAAAACGACCAAATAAAACTTCGCGAATTAAGCGATAACACTAGCGAGCCATTGCCTGATGTTAACTTAAAGGTTCTATTACATTCATATTTGCTTCAGTTGTATACAACGTAAAGGGTTAAATCATCCCCCCCCCCCCAAATCCCCCACTTTTGAGACAAGTTTGAGGGTCCCTAGAGATGTATCCAAATGCAAAGTGACCCATAGCAAGCAACACAATCATGCATCAAAATCTCAAATACCTTGAGTTTTCTGGTTATGTGTGATGGATGCTATATATTTTCAATGTAAAAAAAAAAAGTTTTTATCTAGTTTCACTTTCTATACATATCTGATTTAGATCGATGTGTTTCTCTTTAACATTTATCTGATGTGCCAAGAATTGCTTTGTCGGTCTTTATTCATCAATTTTGTACTACTAATGCTATATTGTTTGGCGAAATTTATTTTATTTCATGATGTATTAATCATTTTATTTCCGAGATAATTCAATATTTTAAGAAAAGAAAAAAAATCTTATGGAATCAAAAGCTAAAGGAACTTCTTTTTATCAGGAAAAGTTAGTGGACATGGAAGTAGCTCTCAGGGTGTTTTGAGTTAAATAAAAATGTCCCTCTCCCCACCAAAAACAACTTACCCATTTCACCTGCTGCTTTGACATCAACATTATCATAGCCACTTCCAATCCTTATAATGACTCTTAAGCTTTTAAATTTATCTAAATCCTCTTTAGTCAATGTTATGGTATGCCACATCAGTGCACCAACAGCTTCATTCAATACCTGAAAATATTCATAAAACAATAGGTACAAAATTATTTAGTTTTTTTTTAATAGAAAAATGAAAATGCATAAAGCTTAATAATTTTTAAAAAAATTCAGTTACCTTTTCGTGAATTTCTTGTGTAGACTGAGCATCACAAAATGCCACAGTAGCTACATCTTTCAAAATGGGCATTTCAATTGAACAATCCCTCCCATCAAGTAAAGCCACCAAGGGACGTGGATGCATTGGCCCATTAGGGATTGGACCACGTATAGACACTGACAATTAAAAAAAAAGTCTTTACATCAGATTTAGCTATGATTAATTGATTAAGTTTTAGCTATGATTAATTGATTAAGTTTTTAATTTAAATAGTAACAACGATAAATGATTACTACTATTCTATCAATACAAATTTTAAAAACTCACTTGTATTAGGCTCCAATCTAGCCTTCTTGGGAGCCGTCTGCATAAGAAAAGACAACTTTCACTACTTTATTTTAACTGGTACTGGACAAAATGAAGTCAATTGTGAGCTGTGAACTAGCTTTACAAGATCACAGGCAATGCTGCAATTACAACACAACATTTTTGTTTCCACGTTACATAAGCAAATATTCTGCTTTTTAAAATTAAATAAGTTTTAAAAACTCAACCAGTAGCATGTTTAATCCACAGCTACAATAAAACTGAAGTAAAATAAATTTAAGGATGTGAACATAAAACATGGAAATAGCTCTTAAATAAGCACTTACGAAATGGAAGTTCTGGGCAGTTAAAAAATGTCCCAAAAAAAAAAAGTTCCGCTTGGGGTGTGCCAAACCCTTTAATATTAGCCTGTAGTCATACTGCAGACCTTTCTTAGGTAGCCTGTAATATAAAATTGATAAAACACTGATGGACAATGACTAATTAAATTGAAGGTAAATGACTGCAAGTTGAAATTCAGAAGGTAAAGAGTGTAGAATGGTCAAATGTCTTTTGACCATAATAAATAAGACCTCTATAAGCCTAACCCCACCACCACCATGCTTCCACACTTATTATTAATATTTTTTTCTTAATAATAACGAACATAAAGAACAAACATTTGAGATAAATGTTAACAGCCTATAAACAGGACTGGTTTACAGTAATTTTAACTCTACTCTTAGCGTATTACTCTCAAGTTCATCTTTTGAATTCAAAGAAATGTTAAACATTGATAAAATTGCAATCTACCACATTTTCATGTTTTACCGCAAACAAACCGCTTTTTAACCCACACGAAGTCAGGGTAGTCAATTGAGCTGGTATGTGGTCAGGTTATTTACAATTAAGATGCAGGGTAGCTTAAGAGACAACTATGACATCAAAGCACCTACCAGTATATATAAATATCATTTTTAAAAAGTCCAGTATCATCCCTATTAGTTCAGCTAATAAATGTCCCCACCCAGCCCTCCTTCCATGCCTTTGCAGAGTACAAGACCTAAAACAGAGGCGGTGACATCAAAACGCTTTTGATGTTAACAATGGAGATGGACAATGATACTATGACTATTTCAAGAGTAGCTTGCTCGATATCGTTAAGTCTTTCCACACTATACAGGTCCTCAAGCTATAGCAGTCTTATAAGCAAGAGTTTATTAAACTGATTTCTTTTAAGACACACCTTTGATTTTGGCACTGTTTATTCCATTTCTATTTGTCAAGTTTTTAACAGGCAACAGATGCAAACTAATGTCTCCAACAGATGAGGCTGGGTGCTAAATTTGGTACATTCTTTTGAGCTTATTAAAAACTAAGTAAATATACCTGCAAACCTTAACGGAAGAGTCAAGAGTAGGTAGTCTTTCTTTTTTGTTCAAACAAAAACCCCTACCAATCTTACATGTAAAGAAAAGAATAGGAACAAAAATAGTCATAAGTAGTTCCAACCTTAGAACCATTTTTTTTCTCTTTGTCTTTTCAAATCATAATGAGGGTACCAGCAAACGGTTTGTTTTTTGGACATAGTTTCAAGCTTTTATGTCATATCTATATTTTTGTGTGCACTAGTTATGAAATGCTGTCTCTTTAGTCTTCTTAACATATACAATAAATATTTTAAAACTATTTTGATATCTGCTTTAATTTTGGGATCATGCCATGTTTTATCTACATTTCAATCCAAAATTACTAAAAAAAATTAACTTTAAATATTCAAGTGTGTCTAAATATAGGCCTACTTTATTTATAAAAAAAAAATTATATTCTTAATGCATTCAAGCCGGCTCAAAGTTCACTGATTTATTTGTCTCTTGCGTCTGTCCGATGTTAAAGATACAGACACTCCTCATTCTATACAGAAGTATACTGCATCTTATTCCTTTGGTTATCTATGGGTTATGTCTACTCTTGGATTATTATTAGTTTTAAAATGTTGACAGTGTGTATAAGTGTGTTGGTTTTCCTACTTTGTTCAAGCGACCACCTCCACACCCAAATTCCAGATGTAAAGAATTTTTTTAAGTTTGTTATTACATATCGGATTAAGAAAGGTGTTTCTATTGCTATGACTATGAGTCTTATGTCTGTCTACCAGAGGGTTGCATTAGATTATATTCTGTTATTATATTTTTATATTCCCAAGATAAAATTCCTTGAGTCCTTTTTTTCAACATTGAATTACATTGAGAACATCATGAGTCAACATCATTGAACATGTTTCTTAAACAAATCCAACACCTATGTATATAATTTTAAGGTTGTTGTTTCAAGGGTCTGGGTTAGAGTATGAGTAAGGTTTAGTTATCTAGGCCTATATTTTAAATAAAAATGAAAAAACAAAGATACTATATTATATCATTCTCGGTTCTTTTACTTTTACTTTTACCAGCTCTGGCCAATAGTAAATAGTATAATGCAATTCTATTATCACAAAATTTTATTGTAACTTTACTTTTACTTAGTAATGAAATGTCTAAAACTAAAAGTCAAAAGCTGTAACTGTAGTACTGTGTCGTCTGATCGTCTGTGTTAGTGTTAACTTAAGACTTAGAATGGAAATTCTTAGATTAATTATTTTTTAATGAATTCTTAAAACTAGGCAGGGATCATATAGGCCCATAGCAAGCATTTAGTTAAGAATATAGCCAATAATGCAAAGAGTACATGTCAAAGCATCCTTAATTTACCAAAGCCAAAAGACTATCAGAATGAACTGGCACTTTGATTTTGCATCATTGCCAATTGCAGAATGATGAGAATGTCCCAGAGTCCACTAAGTCTAAGACTAAGTCACTAAGATGTGTAGGATTAAACAAATTTTTCAAAATATAATACCTAAACTTAACATCAAGAGTACGCTTTCATTTGAAATGTTATGATTTATCTTACACAGGATAAAATAAATGATGTATGATACTAGTTAGTATTGCTCCAATCAGAGAAGCATAGACCGTAGAGGTAGAGGATATTCTGATATCCTAGTTAAAGTTTTCATTCTTACTGTCACTATCACTAAGTTTTGATTTTAACAAAGTTATATCATTTCAAAACAGTGGTTCAACAACAAAATAATGTGTTTCTCGTTACATTTTACAATTCCATATTTTGAGATTATAAACTTAGTATTCAAAGATTTACCTACGTACAGGGGTTTTAAGTTGGTATCTTTCACAACCAAGCGTGCGGGGCTTCTACTTAGAGGCGAATGGCGTTTACAATCTCGCGTTGTCGCGTGATTTTCGTGACAAATAAAATTAATGAAGTTAAAGACAAATTTAATATTTTAACCTTGTTTGCGTTTTGTTAAATGCGACATAAAATAAAACCATGCTGAATAAAATTTATGAAAATTTCAAATTACATTTAACTTTTGGGAAGAAGGGGTAATGTTTTTTTTTTTTATTATTTACTTTTTCAGTTTAAAATTTTGAGGCCCTGCCAGGGAGCAATAAAATTTCAAAATAAAGGACATAGATGAAGCTGAACACTGAAATGTTATTTGTCACAGACGTTCCTTCTATACACGATACTATACAGAAGAGTATTACGTCCTACGCTTATCCATTGTTTATGTCTAGTCTTGCATATTTATTAGAGTTTTAAATGTTTATAAAGTGTTGGTTTTCTTCAGGCAACCCATTCCGGGATTCCACGTCCGAATTCCGGACGGGAAGATATGAATATGATTATGAAGAACGCGCATTTGTATACTGTTTGTGTTCTTGCATACTCATACGGAATAAGAAAAGGTTATCTTTGTGTTGTATTTCCAAGTTAGAATTAATCGCATTATGTATTATTACCACTTCCTCCTTTTTCTAATATCCCGGAATCCTGTGAACAAAAAGTGGGTGAGACTGCAATCAGGCTTATTGATTAGTAGATGAATAATATGTAGACGGGGTATGTGTGAGCTTGATAGAACGTAACACGTAACAAAACAACGAACGTTTTGGCAAAGAGCCTTCTTCAACAACATATAGAACACAAATAAAACTTAGCTGCGGTAAAATCTAAAGAGTCCATGAGAGCAAAAGTAAGAAGATAGTAGTTTAAGCTTACATAGGTAATGAGAGAGTGGGTGTGGCAAATCAATACTTTGTCAGCGCAAACACAACATTCATCCCAAGTGATGCAAGGGTCCCATACTCCAGACTGACCCTACTGGGTGTGTTTCTGCAAGAGACCATGGCAGTCTCTTAAGAAAGACAGTCTGATCCGTCTGGGTAACAAAGGCTTACACCTTACACCTTACACACACGACGGCCGTATGGTTTAGTACCCAGATGGGTGGGTGGAATGGATAGATGACTATGGACCAGCAAGTCACGCAGCCCCCCCCCCTAAATACAATGAGAGGTGGGGCGGAGAATATGTTGTTCGTATCAGGGTCCGCGAGGAGGATGGCGCGGTTTTTCAAAAAACATTTCTTTGGCATTGATGTTGTGGGGATGGTATGTGAGAACCAGTTTGCTCCTCTCATTACTGCCGCCGATGCGTGATACAAAGGCGTCAGCACGAGTGAAGCTTTTGACTCGCTGAAGCGCAGATAGTAGTATAGCTTTGTCTAAAAAAAAATCCACCATTTCCAACGCCTTTTCCCAAAAGTCCTCCTGAGATTGACACAGTCTACGGAGGCGAAGAAGTTGAGAAAAGGGGATAAACTTTTTACATGATTTGGGATGAGAAGAGGGATAGAGTCGGTAACAGTGGCTGTCTGTATGTTTGAAGTAGGCTAAAGTGATGAGGCAGTTTTAGAGTAATGTCCAGGAAATTTACAGACAGTTCCAAAATTTGATAAGTGAAATTGATGGAGGGGTGGGAAAAGCATACAAAATTTGATTATATATGTCCAGTTCACTATTACCCCAATTCCGACATCAACGTACCTCTTATATAAATCGGTTGTTGTTTTTTAACCTACAAACTTTTCCCGCGTATCATAATTAATTTATTTAGACTTGCAGACGTAAATACACACACACACACACCACACACACGCACAAACACACACACACACACA
>MUZC01000696.1:163261-175520 GCA_002072015.1 Radix auricularia | reverse complement strand
CCCCTCCCACCCCCAATCCCTGCCACCGAGGGTTTCAGGGTGGCGGGCCCTTCCACTTGTCTACACAACCGGTTGAGTTATTTTTAGTCCAATAATTGCGCACCTGGTGACGGAGCCATAAACATCTGTAACGAGCGCGTCTCTGGATTTTTTAAAGAAATGTTTTTAAAAAAAACAACACAAAACTTTAAACTATTACATTTATATATATGCAACTAACTAACCAATCGGCTGGTGAAAATTACAAAACCGATATGACGCGATTTCAGACGCATGTCAACATGAAAATTGGGGTCGACCTTCACCCCGGATACCATAACGCAAGGTTTTGTTCTCTTCATTTGTTTTTGGGTTAGATACCCGATAAAACATACTTTATATTAATGCAAAAATAATCTCCAATGTCCATTGACGTAAGCGCCCCGGGAGGGCGGCAACTCGGCTGGCAACCCAGGATTCAAAATCCGGAAATGGTCAGTCCAGCAGACGATATGATGGCAATGACGCGCGGTGTTCTGATTCCTGCGACGCGACTGACGCCGTTAGTACATATTTCCTTTTGTTACATCAGCGATACGCTTCCCTTATATCCACAAGCTATTAATCATTCCCTTCTCTCAATCCACAAGCTATTAATCCTTCCCTTCTCTCAATCCACAAGATATGAATCCTCCCCATCTCTCGATCCACAAGCTATTAATCCTTCTCTTCTCTCAATCCACAAGCTATTAATCATTCCATTCTCTCAATACACAAGCTATTAATCCTTCCCTTCTCTCAATACACAAGCTATTAATTCTTCCCTTCTCTCAATACACAAGCTATTAATCCTTCCCTTCTCTCAATACACAAGCTATTAATCCTTCCCTTCTCTCAATACACAAGCTATTAATCCGTCCCTTCTCTCGATACACAAGCTATTAATCCTTCCCTTCTCTCAATACACAAGCTATTAATCCTTCCCTTCTCTCGACACACAATCTATTAATCCTTCCCTTCTCTCAAGACACAAGCTATTAATCCTTCCCTTCTCTCAATCCACAAGCGATTAACCTTCCCTTCTATCAAAACACAATCAATAACCCTCACCTAATCCTGCCTTTCTCTTTATACATGTGTAATAATCATTCTTCCTTTACAACTTTCAACCTGGTTGTTTTATCTTTTAGATGCCAGAATATATCCCCAACCTTTTGCTTTTAAAACGTCTTTATTTTTCATTCCGGATCGAGTGTTAGGAAAGAACCTCGGACGGAGTAAGTTAGCGGCCTTCAAATGGTCGAGACATAACGGATCTAATTGTTTTGTTTCTGGTATTCATTTTTGTATTTTCTGGTTAACCTACATGTAACGCAGGTCGAACTCCTTCCATATAAGTAGTAAACGACGCCAATGTTCCCTTTAAAGTTCGCAGGTCCGTGTGGAACGTAGCACAGCATCCAAATGTTGCGCAAAATTTTACAAAATTTGCTGCGCGTCGTTGGTCACAAATCTGCGCGGTCGCGTAGCTTAGAGGGAACATTGAACGACATGCCCCCACCACCTCCTAACATATATACACGGCATGACAGCCTCATCCACAGGACCAAACACGACACTCACGCCCGTGTTAATAAGGAGCCCTTCAATCCACACGCTCGGGGTACGGCGAGCGATAAACACGTCACCGCGCACCGGCATCACTTGGAGGGGCCTCGGCCTGTGACACGTTTTATCAGCCCCCTCGTACACACGAGACACTTGACAACGTTCTCAATCCCCAACAGGTAGCGAGCGAGGCCCACTCGAGGTTTTTTTTCTTTCTTTCCGTCTTTTTTTTTTCTTTTATCGCAGGTGCAAGGCCGAAGAAAACATCTAAATAATTGTTCACACCAACGCTGTAGAAAAACGACACCAGCAATATGGTATTATGTTTTCGCGCCAACAACTTTCAAAGCGTTACTCTTTAACGCAAGGATCCTCAAACTTATAGAACAAGGGCTAGTCGGAAAATATGTAGTGACAATAAAAATGCACTCTAGCACACTTCCTCCTTTAGGGCAGGGGTTATCGGCAACCTTGAGACGTTAGAGACACATGATTATTTTCAAAATTTCCCCAATTTTCAAGGAGCCCCTAAGGAATATAAAATAATAAAATTATTAATATTTTTGCATGGAACTGGGGAGCTGCATCTTGACATCTATACAGCCAAATACGACACGAACGAGCCGCAGACCACTACTTAAGGGTTTAAAAAAATACATTGAGGAAACTGGGAAGTCAAGCGGGGAATTGCTTTTGAGTATCGAAATTATTATGTTCAACTCTATATTTCATCGCTAGAGGGTAGTTTCTTTTACCAAGCCCCGGCGGACCGGATCCAGTCCGCGGGCCGTAATTTGAGGACCACTCCTCAGAAACAAAATGTGCATTGCATCCGAATATTGCTTTGCGCCTATTGGGGCATTGCTAAGTATCAAATTTAATCAACAAAACGCTACAATGTTTTCAAACAAATCGCTGTTGTTCGGGGAAGTTAGTTAATATAAGGGATTTAAATAATATCGAACTAAAACGCTAAAACTTAGCGGCGACGATATGTCCATCGGAGAGCCGGACAAAACACAAGGAACAAGCTTGACCCATGATGTCAATGGGTCCGCACGGTATATGCTGTGAGGCAAAAAGATTTGCGACCTTGAACATTTCTAACTATTATAAATTGGCTCATATTTTTCATTTCAGCTTTCAGCTTTTTTGGTCACATTTCCTGTAGCATCTGACCCCTCACCCCCTCCCCCCACCACCGAGACCTCGCCCAGATACACCCGTATCTATCCACAGACAAACATATCACCCTGTTATTTCAACATGAGTAAGCGTTTAACTATGTCAATCTTATCAATGCGTTCATTCTGAGTTGCCATTCCACCCCACCCCCTTTTCCCCACGCTCCCACTTATTGAGCTAACTCGTGGAAAATCTGGATGTCGAGCAGATAACGAGGTCAGACATTACCAAAAAAAAAAAGAAAGAAAGAAAACAAGAAGAAAGAAAATACCTCTTGCTGCAGATTACAAAGAAGGCATTTCCTCGACGGATCACCTTGTATGACAAATCGCTCAGGTATAAGTACCCAAACATGGGACGTTGTCAACGATCAACAGGTGTGGAACGCGCGACTCAAGAAGAGCGTCGATGCGTGGAATAGTTTACCAACCCCTTCACTCTTACCGCAGAGGGGACAACCCCCCCCCCCCCATATTTCCTTTGTCCGGTATCGTCAACAGCTTGTTTATAAATACATCACCGGTTTCGGTTTATAAACTCGCGGTATTTTACCCAATACAGGTAAAATTGGTTGTAATTGTAGCACGGGTAAACGGTCACTATTAGCACCGTTAACTTGGCGGCTAGTGTTAGCACCGTTAACTGGTGGCCATTGATAGCACCGTTAACTTGGTGGCCCTTGTTAGCACCGTTAACTTGGTGGCCATTGTTAGCACCGTTAACTTGGTGGCCATTGTTAGCAACGTTAACTTGGTGGCCATTGTTAGCACCGCTTGTGCCATACAAAGAAACCAAGGGCCGTATGAATGAATACATAACTAGCACCTCCCCCCCCCCCCCCCCCGCCACATTACCTTAAAAAACATCTTTGACAACAATTATTAGAAATACAATTATTTAAGCCAATGGCGTTTACACAAAACCCTTGACCACCCGACGACCCCCTTGACAATCCATCGACCGCCTTGACAATCTTACGACCCCCTTGACCATCCAACGACCCCCTTGACCATCCAACGACCCCCTTGACCATCCGAAGACCCCCTTAACCATCCGTCGACCGCCTTGACTATCCGACGACCCCTTGATCATCCAACGACCCCCTTGACTATCTTACGACCACCTTGACTATTCAACGACCCCCTTGACCATCCGAAGACCCCCTTTACCATCCGAAGACCCCCTTGACCATCCGACGACTCGGTCGAATCAGCACCTCATCCACCCCATCCTCAAAATACTGACAATACAACTACGAAAAATGACTTTAATTACAGCAAACTGTTAATAAATTATAGACAAAATACCTGTTTGACAATGGAAGGTTCGTTTAGTGATTTTCAAAAAAACAGTGGGTGAGCGTGTGTTGGGTGGGTTGGGGTTGGGTGTTCAGCTTTAGAAAAAGTATTTTTGTAATTAATGTTCCGGGGAGAAATGATGATATAATTTTCTCCCTCTTTCAACCGTGTCACGTGCTTGTGGTGAAACAAAATAGTTGTTAACAGATGAAGTATAGAAACTCAATTCCTGGAATATGCGTTTCCGGGAAAGGGACGGGCGAGAACAGTTAAGGGGGATAAGGCAGTGACCTTGACCCTGGTGAGGCCAAGGTCGTGTTTTAAAAGAATGTACTCACCGCAAGAGCAGCAGACGAAACACTTGGTGTGGTAAAGGTTCCCCATGGCCTGGCAAGCCTCGTTGGCCCCGGTCACTTTATCCCCGCACGTGACACACTGACCTGTGGAACAAAACAGTGGACAGTTGAGTTGGTTATCTGCACCGAACCTGCAAGCGAGGGCAGCTGGGGCTGTCAGCCCATGCGACTTATAATAAAGTAGCGGGGATAAAGTAGTCACAGCTTTCTTTGAACCACAAGGCGATCATTTGATTTCAGCTCACACAGGGGTCCTAAAACTGGGACCCGCAACTCGGGGATCCTCAAGCCCTGCAGACTGGCACACGATCGGTAAGCGGTATTAAATACATAGATCCAGACATTGACATTAACTCAGGCGGTATCAAATATAGAGCTTGACATTGGCATTAACTCAGACGGTATCAAATATAGAGCTTGACATTGCCATTAACTCAGACGGTATCAAATATAGATCCAGACATTGGCATTAACTCAGGCGGTATCAAATCTGGAGCTTGACATTGGCATTAACTCAGACGGTATCAAATATAGAGCTTGACATTGCCATTAGCCCCGTGACATACTCACAACTTGATGAAATAAAATACTCCCTTAATTTAATCATTGTAAACAACCTTTTTATTTTGTGTTTTATTTGCCAATCAACGAATGTGTAAGTGTGCATGGCAGCATGGCAGCCTGGCAGCTAGATCGTTCGTACGCTTCAGATTGTAGCTCGCCATCTTGGTATATGGGAATTCTGGGTGGGGATTGAAGGGCCCAAATAATTTGAAATTTTGAGGGCCTCCGAGTTAACAAAAAAACGTTGAAGATGTTACAGCTATCTGGGAAAAAGAAGTAAATATTAAAAATTACGAAATGACTTTTTTTTTTTTAATGACGTTAAGGCAGTATTAAGTTGTTCGTCGTCTGCTGCAACGACAACAACAGAGAACATACACACAAAAAAAAGATTTTAGAAACGGGTTGTTTCTCAATACTTTTATGTTGCTTTGTTAAATAACGAGACGTATGTGAATGTGTATCTTAGACCCGTGTGTCTATCTCAGACCCGTGTGTCTATCTTAGACCCGTGTGTCTATCTCAGACCCGTGTGTCTATCTTAGACCCGTGTGTCTATCTCAGACCCGTGTGTCTATCTCAGACCCGTGTGTCTATCTCAGACCCGTGTGTGTCCACGTACGTCGGGTACGGGCGAGGGAAACCGTGCAATTAATTCGGCAAACCCGCTAATGAAATGGCCTATAAATACGTGATGACGTTCCGACCCAGCACGGACTACACGGACTACGTGAAATGACCTATCAATACGTGTTGGCATCAGTACGTGAAATGACCTATCAATACGTGTTGGCATCAGTACGTGAAATGACCTATCAATACGTGTTGGCATCAGTACGTGAATGTTGTCTACATTAGGACCGTGGAAATACTCAGAAGCGCGTCAGTCTAGTCTGGAATGTTCGGTCCAACACAGTTCAGAATATATTACCTGACCCGGTCTCGTCACACACTAACACACACACACACACGGATCAAAATAAATCTATCGCTGAGTGTAACCACTGCATCATCACATGACAATAATAAATCTTAACCCTGAATTAAGTCTTGTCACATAGTTCATAGTTCCATTCTCGGCTAGCTACTAAACTATTAGTACCAGAAACCCGAACCACTTTTGTCAGAAATACTCAAGAATGAATCTCTATTTTTAAATATTAAAACTATTCGAATTGTAATCTCTTACACCATGATTATGATGGATGCGCCAAACCCTCGCACGCGCTCTCGAAAGGCCAAAACATAAACACAAATGTGACTTGAAGAAAACGAGTTCTGTCCCCTGACCTACACAGCGTGTAACTTAATTAAAGAGCAACGTAAACAATATCATCGCTTTTCTCGTCATTGATTTTTTTCTTTCGTCTTCAGGAACAACGAACGTGACGTGCTAGATGACGTGACGGTGACGTCTGATTTTGGGATTACGAGTTAAAACATAAAGGCTTATCTTCTAAATGAAAAGTAGCAATCCTAAAAAAGTGTATTTAAAAAGGGGGGAAAAAATGTTCTAACCGAAATGCCAAGTGTCCTCGGCGGTTCTGGTGCTGTCCACTCCGTGAGTACACATCGAGGAGGGGGGCCCTTTGGCTCACACAACACATGGATGCCAGCTGAACTCGTAACGCTCTCCGCAGCGGCTCGGTACAGACTGAACAGCTCGTCCCGACGTGAACTCGGCGCGTCCTCGGGCGAAGTTTGCACGAGGTGACACCCTTGTACAAGAAACTACAAGGCGGCGGAGCTTGATGTGGTGTGATTGACAGTTTAATTCCACACCTCTAGCTCACCTTCCGCGTCACCTGACAAGACCACAGGGCACTTTCTAATGTGACAGGTTCTAAAACTTTAAGAGATGAGCCAAGTTAGGGCGCCGCCAGGACGAGAGATGGATGAGCCAAGTTAGGGCGCCACCATGACGAGAGATGGATGAGCCAAGTTAGGGCGCCGCCAAGACGAGAGATGGATGAACCAAGTTAGGGCGCCACCAAGACGAGAGATGGATGAGCCAAGTAAGGGCGCCACCAAGACGAGAGATGGATGAGCCAAGTTAGGGCGCCACCAAGACAAGACATGGATGAGCCAAGTTAGGGCGCCACCAAGACGAGAGATGGATGAGTCAAGTTAGGGCGCCACCAAGACAAGACATGGATGAGCCAAGTTAGGGCGCCACCATGACGAGAGATGGATGAGCCAAGTTAGGGCGCCAACAATATGAGAGATGGATGAGCTTAAGAATGCAACCAAAATGGGAGGTGGCCTTTATGTGTTCTGCTGTCTTAGAACACTCGAGAGAAGACGAATCATAAACAAACAAGACGTATAGGAGAAAGCTAATTATTTTGAAACGTTATTGCATAAAAACAACTTGGGTCACACACAGACAGTCTTATCTCAAGCCGAATCTTAATATGTTGCGGGTTAATGGAGCGGGATGCATTGGTTGCCCGGGGGGAGGGGAGGGGGGATTGGCGGGATGTCATTGGAGCTAGGGTTCACGTATTATTTTTAAGCAATTGATGGGGCGGGTTGGGAGAGGGGTTTGAAGCACTGCCTGGGGACATTGTAGAAGGGAGGGAGGGGGTTGAATAACATCAGTTGGTCCGGGATGAAATAAGAAAGATGGTAATATTCCCAATAATAATCATCACATCCAGGTGTGTGTGTGTGTACAAGTGCCCAATGTAGGCTACTGGGTACGCGGCAGTGGCGTTGCCAGAATGGTTGGCTCAAGGTTGTAATATAAATTTCCCTTACGCCATGATGCACCTTCTATTTTTAGACCATGGGTAAAAGCGCATTGGATCCCGTTTTGGTATCCCGGTTGTTTGGCGCCCAGGGACACCTGTCTCTCTCACTCTCTCTCTGCCCCACACCCAACCGACAAGCCCCTGTCCCTGAAAGGTTACTGTATCATCGTCAGAAATGAATCAACAACGACAGTTTATGACGGGGATGTCACATTTTTTAAAGTTCTACAATAATTCCTATTTATGTTTACTTAAATATTTAACGACATTATTATCCCCCACCCCCCACCCAAAACACCATTAAAAATAAAAATAATCAACCTTGTCATTCAATTAATTAACTTATTGTTTCAGAAATCTATTTCTGTGTGAGCCTTTTCTGGTCAGAGATCTAAAGTAACCCTAATTGGAGTAAGTTATGTGCAAGCTCCGCCACTGTCAACCTGACGTACCCCGTCACTGTCAACCTGACGTATCCCGTCACTGTCAACCTGACGTACCCCGTCACTGTCAACCTGACGTACCCCGTCACTGTCAACCTGAAGTACCCCGTCACTGTCAACCTGACGTACCCCGTCGCAGTCAACCTGACGTACCCCGCCACTGTTAACCAAAAGTATTCCGCCACTGTCAACCAAAAGTATTCCGCCACTGTCAACCTGACGTACTCCGCCACTGTCAACCAAAAGTATTCCGCCACTGTCAACCAGACGTACTAACACAGACATAGAAAAGAGGTGTGAAGTGACGGGCGGGGTGAGGGTGGCTGGTTGTTAGGCAGAACCACATTTACCCCCTCGGGGTTTCATTAGAGACGGCTGAGGGTTTGAACTTTTTTTTTTCTTTCTTTCAAATTAAGTTTGACGTGTCCTGACATCCCGTCCCATCTTTGCCAACAAATCAGTTGTAACACTTTCACTTCACAAACTTGTACTTTAACGAAAATGTGTGTGGGGGTGAGGGGTAGGGGGGTTCTTATTGTGTAAAACCATCCGCAAATTATCACATCTCCCATCACCATCTTCCGCTTCTATCTCTGTCTCCATACACCCAAATGTCAAGTGCACCATCTCTGACTCCATATACCCAAATGTCAAATGTCAACTCCACCCTCTAAGTCTCCATACACCCAAATGTCAACCCCACACTCTCTGACTACATCTACCCAAATGTCACCTCCACCCTCTCTCACTCCATCTACCCAAATGTCACCTCCACACTCTCTCACTCCATCTACCCAAATGTCAACTACACCCTCTGATTCCATACACACCGAATTCAACTCTATGAATCCAAAAACCTTAACTTCAACTCTCTGAATCAATGTACCCAAACGTCAACTCCACCCTCGCCCGCAAAGGGCGCGAGAATTCCGCCACCTAAATTTTCGCACACGTATTGGTTTTCGAGGTTTTCATTCGCCCATAATCGGGTTTAATGGCTTAACGCGAGGGCAAGTAATTATACGACATTGTATCCATCTTCCCTTGACTTGCCATAGCAGATGTAGCCGAGGGTCGGGCGAGAGATCTAATATTCGGGTTCTCGAGTTTCTGTCCTCAGAGATTCGCAACGTCACCTTATCTCCATTATGCCTCATGGAGGCGCTGGGAGGCGTGTACTTCACGGATCTTCGTGACGTCAGTGTCATACGGGTCATGGAAATGAAAACAAAATGACTGCGGATCGAAATATGGTCAAAAGTTTGACTTTAAAGTGTCAATGCTGCAATATGGCTACGTACATTGTACCCACACAAAATACACTGTTCCATCAATACCGACACACTATTCCATCAATACCCACACACTGTTCCATCAATACCGACACAAAAAAAGAATGTTCCATCAACACCCCCACACTGTTCCATCAATACCGACACACTATTCCATCAATACCCCCACACTGTTCCATCAATACCTACACTCTCTTCAATCGATACCGACCCTGTTCCATCAATACTCTAACTGTTCCATCAATACCGACACACTGTTCCATCAATACCGACACACTGTTCCATCAATACCGACACACTGTTCCATCAATACCGACACAAAAAAACAATGTTCCATCAATACCGACACACTGTTCCATCAATACCGACACACTGTTCCATCAATACCGACACAAAAAAAACAATGTTCCATCAATACCGGCACACTGTTCCATCAATACCGACACACTGTTCCATCAATACCCACACTGTTCTATCAATACCTACACACTATTGCATCAATACCCACACTGTTCCATCAATACTCTCACTGTTCTATCAATACCCACACACTGTTCTATCAATACCTACACATTATTCTATCAATACCCACCCACTGTTCCATCAATACCCACACACTGTTCCATCAATACCCACACAAAAAACAATGTTCCTTCAATACCCCCACACTGTTCCATCAATACCTACACTCTCTTCCATCGATACTCTCACTGTACTATCAATACCCACACACTGTTCTATCAATACCCACACACTGTACTATCAATACCCACACACTGTTCTATCAATACCCACACTGTTCCATCAATACCCACACAAAAAACAATGTTCCATCAATACCCCCACACTGTTCCATCAATACCCACATACTGTTCCATCAATACCCACACTGTTCCATCAATACCCACACACTGTTCCATCAATACCCACACACTGTTCCATCAATACCCACACACTGTTCCATCAATACCGACACACTGTTCCATCAATAACCGCACAATGTTCCATCAATACCCACACACTGTTCCATCAATACCCACACACTATTCCATCAATACCCACACACTGTTCCATCAATACCCACACAGTTTCATCAATGCCCACACACTGTTCCATCAATACCGACACTGTTCCATCAATGCCCAAACACTGTTTCATCAATACCCACACACTGTTCCATCAATGCCCACACACTGTTCCATCAATACCCACACACTGTTCCATCAATACCCACACACTGTTCCATCAATACCCACACAGTGTTCCATCAATACCAAAATTCTGTTCCAAGACTTAGCGATAATGCCTTGACAATAGATTTTTACCACCGACATTACATACAGTTTTGACACTATCGCCAACACTACACTTGTGTGGTGGTGTAATATAACCCCCCCCCCCCAGACACACAATTCTCTTTGCTATCTACACTCTTGTAATAGAGCACCCTGGGGCCTTAATACTACCCACAATCCAGCATTTACAGTTTTGTTTACGTCATCATAGCAACAAAGAGACGCTGCCCCACCAAACCCTTTCTATTTTTGGGTCGTGACACAAGGTGTATTATAAAAAAAAAGTAGGTCGATGTGCTAATTTTAGAAATATGAGAGTGAGGCAATGAAGAAATTAATAACATGACCTTTAGTTATGAAAAACTAATAAAATATTTCGTAATGATGAGCCCTGAACAAAAAGCCATCAAACAAAGTACATTTCTGCTTACCACCTAGTGATGAGTTTTTGAAACGAATGAACTTAACCAATGGCACGGCATCGATGTTTGAAACATATAATTGTTCATTATTTTTCAACTTAAAATGTACCTAGATTTATATACGGCATACGGGCCATCAGTGGTCAAAAGAATTGGTTACGGTTTTTATTTTAAAGCAGAGAGTAACAGCGAAATTCTACTCCCTCCCATTCCCCATCCCACATCGACGTGAACTTGACTGCAACATAATACAACTGCTCAGTTCTGTGTTAAAACAATTTGTGCTTTATACGCAGCTATTCGAATCCATTCATTTTCAAGAGCGAACAGGCCGCTGGACGTCGTGAATAAGACTTAACTGGACTGGAGACCCTGATACCAGTAGAGCACTGAACGAATTTTTAAAATATTATTATCAACTGACAGTTTAATAGAAACAATTTAAATTTCTAACAGGCCGGGCGAAATACTTATTTCTAAAAATGTCGTCGTGTGAAATGATCTGACAAACAATGCAGCGGACGGCAGCAACGCCACCACCATTCCCCCACATACAAACGTTCCCAATTCACCCTACGACGTAGTGTCCAGCCGCGTGGATGTGCGGGATTCATCCCCCTTCCCCATTACCCCGCCTCGGGGGGGGGGGGAAAGGAGGCCGGCGGGGGGGAGTACTCCGACAGACGACCGTGGGAGAGGAGCCTGCGTGCTGACTACAGGTCATTATACACACGAACGGTCAGTCACCACGTATTTGATTACAGCCCTGGAATGTCTTCACCGACCGCCTCCCTCCCACCGGGGTCGAATACGTTGGCTAAAGGAATGCACCCTCCCTACCCGATCCAAGCAACGTTTGGCATATGAACAAAAATATATTCACAGTACATCTAACAAAACTATATTCACAGCTCATCTAACAAAACTATATTCACAGCACATCTAACAAAACTATATTCACAATCCGGCATCCTTCCGTCTCGCGAGACGATGGTGCATCACCGTTGGGTTGGGTTGCATTTCCTCGAGTGACTGTGCAGTCCTATCCTTGAGTGACAGTCTTT
>MUZC01000696.1:137204-158325 GCA_002072015.1 Radix auricularia | reverse complement strand
ACTGAGTCAAATATCAAACAGCCACTTAGCACACTGAGTCAAATATCAAACAGCCACTTAGCACACTGAGTCAAATATCAAACAGCCCTTTAGCACACTGAGTCAAATATCAAGCAGCCACTTAGCACACTGAATCAAATATCAAGCAGCCACTTAGCACACTGAGTCAAATATCAAGCAGCCACTTAGCACACTGAGTCAAATATCAAACAGCCACTTAGCACACTGAGTCAAATATCAAACAGTCACTTAGCACACTGAGTCAAATATCATTCACATCGCTATGTAGCACTTGGAGTCAACTATAGACACAGATCTTGAACTATAAGACACGGCTACAGCGTCAAATAACATACAACTACAAGTGTCAATTTTCAAATTAACTGTTAGAACTCAAATTTAAAATTGCTGCAATAGGAGACAATCAGGGGATTACCATAATGAAACCTACAGATCGCCCACCCTCCCACACACACCACGCACGCTGTGATTTTCAATATAAAATAGGGTATCGGTGTTCACTGGTCTAACAGTACATAACAGAAGGCAGAGAGCCAGCGACCGGACTTTAGTTTACCGAATGTTAGTCGGCGTTTGTTGTGACCTGTAGTTGTAATGATGGTCATAACAATACGTCTGCAGCTCAGCGGTTCTCTTGCAGACAGCGAGCTGGTTATACATTCACATAGTGTAGCCTACCCGAGCTGGTTACACATTCACATAGTGTAGCCTGGTCGAGCTGGTTACACATTCACATAGTGTAGCCTGTAGCCTGGTCGAGCTGGTTACACATTCACATAGTGTAGCCTGTAGCCTACCCGAGCTGGTTACACATTCACATAGTGTAGCCTGGTCGAGCTGGTTACACATTCACATAGGCATAGTGTAGCCTGTAGCCTACCCGAGCTGGTTACACATTCACATAGTGTAGCCTGCCCGAGCTGGTTACACATTCACATAATGTAGCCTGGTCAAGCTGGTTACACATTCACATAGTGTAGCATGTAGCCTGGTCGAGCTGGTTACACATTCACATAGTTTAGCCTGGTCGAGCTGGTTACACATTCACATAGTGTAGCCTGTAGCCTACCCGAGCTGGTTACACATTCACATAGTGTAGCCTGTAGCCTACCCGAGCTGGTTACACATTCACATAGTGTAGCCTGTAGCCTGGTCGAGCTGGTTACACATTCACATAGTGTAGCCTGTAGCCTGGTCGAGCTGGTTACACATTCACATAGGCATAGTGTAGCCTGCCCGAGCTGGTTACACATTCACATAGTGTAGCCTGTAGCCTGGTCGAGCTGGTTACACATTCACATAGTGTAGCCTGGTCGAGCTGGTTACACATTCACATAGTGTAGCCTGTAGCTTGGTCGAGCTGGTTACACATTCACATAGTGAAGTCTGCCCGAGCTGGTTACACATTCACATAGTGTAGCCTGTAGCCTACCCGAGCTGGTTACACATTCACATAGTGTAGCCTGGTCGAGCTGGTTACACATTCACATAGGCATAGTGTAGCCAGTAGCCTACCCGAGCTGGTTACACATTCACATAGTGTAGCCTGTAGCCTACCCGAGCTGGTTACACATTCACATAGTGTAGCCTGTTCGAGCTGGTTACACATTCACATAGGCATAGTGTAGCCTGTAGCCTGCCCGAGCTGGTTACACATTCACATAGTGTAGCCTGCCCGAGCTGGTTACACATTCACATAGTGTAGCCTGCCCGAGCTGGTTAAACATTCACATAGTGTAGCCTGCCCGAGCTGGTTACACATTCACATAGTGTAGCCTGCCGGTGCTTACAGCTTCATATTCACATTGCTTTAATTGAAGGAACATAAAGTAAAAATACAAATACTTTTGGACATACATTTACCAAATGATATTGTTTTAAAATTAATTATTTCGTTAAGACGCCGACGTCAGATACATAAACGTATTGCCTTATACACCCCCCCCCCCCAAAACTAACATAAAAAAGTTGATTCATTAATCTAATCTCGCAAAAGATATTCACTTTAATTTTAATTTTAAGTTATATGTAAGTACATGTAATTGTTTTTGTACTGATGAAGGCATGAGCCGAAACGTCTACCATTATTTGTATTAGTTGATAATAAAGCTTTAATTTATTGTTTCCTTACACAAATAGTCTGTGTAATTTGGTAACTATTAAAAAAATCATGTTAAGCCTGGTCCCTTTTGGAACTCAGGACGTGTTAGCGCATTTTCGTATTATGTATCAGTACTTATGTTAGATATCAGCATTATGTAGTTATCAGTAATTGTGTTTAGATTTTAGACATATTTTTATGAATTTTCTTGTGTAATGAATATACCTGACATTTTTTTATTTAAAAGTCATTTCTTTACATTTTAAAAAAAATTATTTTCTCTTTAATCTAACTACAAGTCACCACAAATGATGACGTAAAACTCTCTAAACTTTTACACATATTCTAATGACGTCAACAAAAAAAAAACAAAAAACAAACCAATTCTTTTGCACGCCTTCGCACCACTCTTGAATGCTTGAAAAATGATGTATTCGACTTCCGGCAATGGCGGCCGTTCCCTGCGCCAGTGTTACCTCTCGATTCGCAAAGTTTTTTGGTAGTTTTAACGGGGTTTTTTAACGGATCGAGTAACTGAGTGTTGATGCACAAATGGCAGGTCAGGACATACAAAAAACATATATACATCATGGGTCTAGGACTTATGGATGCTGTGATCAAAGGTGATGACAGACGGACAAAACGGGTGCAATAGCGCATTCGACTTCTCGAAAATGCGCTAATGCGCTAAAAACCTCGTTTATAAATAAATAACTTTTTATACATACATACTGTTGAGCGTATTGTAATGTAATTGTTTGTACAAGTGACAAATCGTGTATGACGTCATGAGCGGCGGGTAGGATAGAGGGAGAGGTTGATTATGTCTCCGAGCCAAACATGATCAATACGTGATCGCTGAACATTCTACTTCGAGTATTTATTTTTTTTTAACAAAGACGGGTCCCCAGTTTTTCCATTCACAAGCCAAAGTAAACACGTCTTCCTGACGTTAGAGACAAGATGCCATGCAATCGTTGGGACAATAAGGGGAACGAAGTGGCTATTCGGACCTGGGTCCCAATAGCCTACGACCGCTATTGGGACCCGCTAGGCTTTGGAAACGATAATTTTATAAAGTTTGTTTTATAAATTTTAAAAGACCAATGGCGTTCGAGTCTTCCTGGTCTCATCGTTAGTGGACAGCTGATAAATAAGTCTGAGGTTCGGTTGAGGAATCTTTTTTTTTTGGTGTTTGTTTTGTTTGTTAAATGAATTAATTTTTAATATTTTGTTCATGATTTAGGTTTAGGGATAGGTTTTAGGGTGTGGGTTAGGTTTAGTGATAGTGATAGGTTTTAGGGTGTGGGTTAGGTTTAGTGACAGTGATAGGTTTTAGTTTTAGGGTGTAGATTAGGTTTAGTGATAGGTTTTAGGGTGTGGGTTAGGTTTAGAGATAGGTTTTAGGGTGTGGGTTAGGTTTAGCGATGAAATTAATAACATAATTTTAATTACTAGCCATACTAATACTAGTACATTGTACTACACTGTCACCAGCGCTGGCTCCGAATACACTTTTATATAACAGAACCCGCCCGGGTCCGTATATCAATCATACGCTATACGGACCCAGGTCCGAATAGCCGCAGCCTAAGGGGAAACTGGGTCAGTTCAACGTGACAGTCCTTGCAGTTGAAAACCCTTGGTTTGAACTTGACACAGTCCTTTCGCTTCAACACATTTGAAAGGAAACTAATTTTTTTTTAAATTTGACCTGGGATTTCATTCTGACCCATGCTTTAAACTCTTGATGATTTCATTGGATGAAACGTAGCAAGGCCGAAATCAAAACAGCCATACCTGTTGTCCTAACCTTCGAGTAGACATAATTTGACTTGTAATGGAAGACAAATGCCACTATTTGTACCCCCCCCCACCACACACACGCTATATTTATTCGTCAGTTCTAGACCCTGCTGATACTGATATGCACGTACCCCTCTAAAACAACACGTCAGAGAACTCGATCAACCCGCAGAAACATGAAATAAACACTATTTACTATTTACCAATAACTGACAATGAATATGAACTCAAGTTTTAGTGAGGTAAATCGTCTAAACTATATACAAAACCCCCTCACACCCACACACCTTTTCCCACCACATGGTCAAATCTGTACTGATTTATATTGACCAACAAGCGATCTAAAGCTAGGTTAAGATTTCCACGTCAAGACTACAAATAATAAATATCACCAGATACTGAAACACTGTAGGTTACATCACCACAGACCACAGGCAACCCCAAAACTGGGCCCTTGACTAGGCCTTGATGAGACATAATAAAAGAACATTTCGAAACTGCCGTTAAAAATGCGGCTTACCAAAAATGCAAATGATAAAAAGGGAAATCCCCCCTTCACAGATCTCGGTACCAAAATAGATTTCCTATCAGGGGTCCTCAAACGTACTGGGTCGGTGTAAATAAACAACAGAGACAGCGCCTGCAACTACAACACTTTAGGATCCTGGCATAGGTAGGACTATAAAAATTCAAAACATTTATTTTTTTGAAACAGAAAGCACCAAGATGCTATTGTTATCATAACGGATGCTATTGTTATCATAACGTAACCAAGATGTTATTCAATGTTATTGTTATAAAAGTAAGGTCCCGATGATAAACAACCACATTTATTTATATAACACAACAGACATATGGCCCTAATGGCGATCTGTGGGCCCAAATGATGATTCTGGGCTCTTAATGGGAATTTTAGACCCTAATGTCTATATGGACTTATAACTCAACTCACCAAAATAGTCCCCCGCCGCGATATGATCCATTTCGTCCTCCAACTGCTGAGTCAACGCTGCCAGCTTCCTCTCGGCGTCCGAGGGACCTTTACTCTTGGGGGGCGTCACCTGGAAAGCTAAATGAGACTTGAGGCCGGGGGCCACACCCGGGGCGTTCCTGGACGAAGCCAGGGACCCTGACTGCTGCACCTGAATGCCCTGGACGGGGGCAACGAGCTTGACGTTGGGCCTCTGAGACTGGTTTTGGCTGTGGAACTTCACCGAACTTTGAACGTCATGGGGTCCGTGGTAAGGAGGCGGGGGCTCCATTTGAGAACCGGGAGACTCGGGGCCCTCCTTGGGCGCCGACCCCGAGAAGCTCATGTCCCTTTCGAGCTGCTGGGTCAGCGCGGCTACGGCTTTTTCTGCGTCAGAATTTTGAGAACCGTTGTTGTTGTTGTAGTTCAACGGTACCCGAGCCGGAATCGAGGGCGGCCCACCGTTGGACGAACCGTAACTGGAATTAGTGGAGCCGCTGTTCGACGAGGACACCACGGTGTGAGAATCCCCGTTTTGCACTTGGTGCATCGTGCTGCTGTTGTTGTTGTTGACGCTGGTGGCGTAAGTGGACGTGTGGACACTGACGGCAGCCTGAGGTGGTAGAGTCCTCTGGCGAGGGTCGGTGTAGATGTGCGGTGGTGCCGGCTCGTTGAATCTGTTATCGCTGAGGGGATGATCGCCCCGAAGTCCCAGGTTAATGAGAGACTGGCCCGCGTGATGCTGCGCGAGCAGATCGTGCTCAAGTCCGCCTATGACCCGCTGTATAGGTATCCGATCCTGGGGCCCGGACAAACTGCCCCTCGGGCTCGTGTGCTTAGTCGAATCGATCGAATTCCAACTCGACCGAGGGCTCGCGAGTGCCAGGCTTGACCTGGGGCTGCCGAATTTCTGCTCGTACAACGCCGGGTTGGTCAAGCTCGTGCGGGGGCTGGAGTTTTTCGAATCGCCGCTGCCGATGCTGGATCGAGGGCTCGAATAGTTCGAGTTGCCGTTCCCAGAAGGCAGTCCATGATGGTGGTACACGGTCTGGTACTGAACGCTGATCTGCTGCGACTGCCCGGGACTGCTGCTACGGACCGTGGGGTTAATTAATGTGGTCTTGGAGGCGGGATACCGATTTCCGAGGATCAATAAATTCCTATCGGGCGACTGGGGCAGCGGCGCGCCCAGCGGCGGCATGGCCGTCCCTCCCTGCCAGTGGACCGACTGGTAGTGAGCGGGGGAGCCGGTCGAAATCGTCAGCCCCATGTTCCCCCCAAGCCCCAGGGGCGGCATGGGAGGGGGCTTGGAGTCCCTCACGTTGATGCTGCTCACAAAAGTCGCTCGGTGATCCGAGCTGTGCTGTACGCTACCGCTGTGCATGTTTTCACCTTCACCCCTTACCTGCTGACGAGGCGTCGACGTATCGGTGTTCCTTTGTGGCTGGTGGAACCCAGACGAATACACAACTTGTTTATTTTTATTATTATTAATACCACTACTATACCTTAGACTGCCATCGCTATCAAATCCACTCCGATAGCAGCCTTCCTTCGCTCCGCCCACAGTACTGAAATAATTCAAATCCGATGTGCCCGGTACGAAAACACCATTTATATGATTAACATCCGAAGGTTTCGAACTCAACACATTTATTTTCACATCGTGCCACCGCTGTTTGCTGCCTTGGTCCCCGGTTCGAACAACACTCTCGGCACTTTTGAAGCTAGTCACGCTGAAAGTATGTCCCCCTTCTCTGAAAATGTTCACATCTTTCTTGGCCTCGCCGTTGTAAAGTGCCATAACCCCCGACCAGGGTCCTCGGACTAGCCTATCAAAGTTGAATTCCGTAAATAACTACACACAAAGTCCGTCATTTAAAACTCCTCGCCAGCCTACAATGGTACGGGGGCGCATTGATATGCCGTTGGCGTATTTTTTTCTCCCCCTCTCACTGCAGGTGCAAGTCGGCGTACACGGGCTTCGATCGGTCCGCCGTATAAAAACTAGTTCTTAAAAGAAAACTTTGTTGTTGTTTTGTTCTTGGAAATTTTGAAACGCTGTCAACATAAAATGATCCATCTAATCATAATTGCTGTATTTTATTGTTGTAGACGCTAATAATATTTTCATTCCGTCTTATTTTATTTTAATTATGAGGAGAGGCTTGAAAACAAATTATTTTATTATTAAATGTTAAAATATTATAGGTTCTTTCAAGCTGAAACAACAATAATTACAGATACCATTTGGGTTACAAACAATGTTCCCTTACAGTTGCGTGGTACTATATGTATTGCATTGATGCAGTGGCGTCACTAGGGGGTGCGGTGGGGGTGGGCCGCCCCGGGTGACACCATCAGGGGGGGTGACACCAGACTGTAAAATACGATATATTCCCGTTATTTGGCACTGGAAAACTCGGAGCAGTTCTATGGATTAAATCGTGAGTGGGTGACACAATGAGCTACCGCCCCGGGTGACACCATGAGCTACCGCCTAGAGTGACAGCAACCCTAGTGACGCCTCTGCATTGATGTCACGCTGTAGTTTAGAATAACCGCACATCAATTTTTAGAATGATAATATATTTGATTGTGGTGTGTAATAGGTTGCACTAAAAATGAAGGCTGTGTCTGTGCATCAGTGCACACATGTTTTTTTATTTTGCACACGGAACTACGAACGTTGGTTAAAACTATTTTTAAAAATCGTTCAAAGGATTTACAACAAAAAATAATTATAATAAAAATTGTAAAATTTTCTTCCTGTAATTACATCGATGTTTAAACTAATATATAGAAAAGAAATACGTACTTGAATAACACATGGCTCTTCACTGTTGTCAAGACTAGTATAGAGGTGTGTGTGTGTGGGGGGGGGAGCAATTAAGAGAAGCCCAAGCTGATGTCAAAAATATATTTTTTAATTATTTTGTCTGTTTTAACAACTTATTAACCAGCTTGTTTCACCTTCACGTGTTGTAACTTTTAACCAATATACCCCATTACCCTGGGGGGGGGGGAGGTTACGATTAATTTTTTTTTAAAAGTATCTTCTTCATTATCAACTTTTTATTTCTTTCTCTGTAATCCCTCGATCAATAACATTTTTTATACATTTGATGGGTGTATTAAGATTATGTGTGTGATAGGAATATGATGTAATGGACGTTATGATGTGTAAATTACAGGTGTAATTCAGGGGTCTCCAAACTACAGCCCGCGAGGCCTGCTCATCCAGCTCTTTTAAACTTTAAAAAAAAAATTAAATATATTTTTTTTAAATTTAATTTTTACCTGTGGTTACCACAAAACTTATAAGTTGGGGGCTAGTAGTCGGCGCCCAAACTGATGTTTGAAGTTAATGTGGCCCTCTGACTGACATGTTTGGAGACCCCTGCCCACACCCTGGTGTAGTTGATGGGTATGTGATGTGTGTAATTGTTGGGTATGTAATGTGTGTAATTGTTGGGTATGTGATGTGTGTAATTGGTGGGCATGTGATGTGTGTAATTGTTGGGTATGTGATCTGTTTAATTGTTGGGTATTTTATGTGTGTAATTGATGGGTATGTGATGTGTTTAATTGTTGGGTATGTGATGTGTGAAATTGATGGGTATGTGATGCGTATAATGGAGAAAACCAAACTGTGTGTCTATCGAGCCCGCGTCATAAGCATGCTGCTATAAGGAAGCAAGACATGGACCACTTACACTTATACATCCCATAAGCGCAAATTTGATAACTACTACTTCAGGAATTTGCGTCGCATCCATGGCATTAAATGGCAGGATAAAGTGACTAATAATGAGGTCCTGGTGCGTGCCAATATCGAAAGCATGTTCTCAGTCCTTTGTGAAAGACGCCTGAGATGGCTAGGACATGTAAAAAGAATGAGCCCTGACCGCATCCCCAAAGACCTTCTATATGGAGAACTAGCATCGGGAAAGATGAGACAGGTCTCCCACGTCTGCGATTTAAAGATGTTCGCCAAAGGGACATGAAACCAGCCAGAATACGCACAAGCGCTAGGGAGTGTTAGGCAGAAGACCGATCTACGTGGCGAATAGTTGTGCAAGAGGGCGTCGTAATAGCCGAGGAGCGAAGGATGGAGGAGACCTCAGATAGAAGAGGTAGGAGAAAATCCAAAACATTGGGGTGCACAGAATTGGTGTGCAAATGCTGTGGTAAACACTGTCACACAAGGAAATGCAACTCAGACTAATGGTGATGCACCATCGTCTTATGAAATGGAAGGATTGTTGGGTATGTGATGTGCATAAATGTTGGGTATGTGATGTGTTTAATTGATGGGTATGTGATGTGTTTAATTGATGGGTATGTGCTGTGTGTAATTGCGGGTATGTGATGGGCAGAGGCGTCAGTAGGAGGTGTGGCAGGTGCGGACCGCACCGGGTGACACCATCACAAGGGGTGACACCAAAATGTAAAATGCTATATGTTCCCTTTATATGTCAATGGCAGTTTCGGAGGAGTTCTATGGGGTACGTCGTGAAGGGCAATGTCCCATCTAAGCTGCGTATCTGCGCAGATATTTGAGCGATGCCGCGCAGCAGTTTAGAATCACCGCGCAGCAAATTTAGTGCTTTTTTTTTTTAATTGCACAAAAATGTATGCTGCGCACAGTTTCACACGAATTTTTAAACTTTGCACACGGACCAACGAAGCTTAGAGGAAATGTTGGTGAAGGGTTGACTCCATGAGCTACACTACTGAGTGACACCAACCCAAGTGACGCCTCTGGTGATGGGTGTAATTGCAGGGTATGTGATGGCTGTGTCAGTGTCTAAGGGGGGGGGGAGAGGCAGACAGACATGGATTGGTGCCTCGATGCCTGTCACCACCCACACCATCCCATGTACTGACCTATGAAATAAAATCTTGAAGGTACTTTCAGCACGGGATCGCAACTTTGTTCTAGATGGACTTGCTTACTCGGTTTACAGTCCCTTCGCCTGACTCGCCCCCCCCCCCGGTATTATTGTTATTATTTAAGGGAGGGGAAGCAACTATCTTGTTACATACCGTGGGGCATCTTCATTGACTCAAGCAATCCTCCTCCGGGGACACGTTTGATTTAGATATATATTTTTTAACGCCTGTTGGCGGTCGCACCCCATTGGAGACGCCTCTGGTCATGGTAAGATGGTAATTTGACCCTTCTTGGACTTTCGCGTTCTAAGAAACCATTATCTTCACCTTGACATTAGTGAATGGCGTCTTATGTCCTGGTATCTTACACATATCCCCCGTCCCCTCCCCTCACCAACGCTTTGTCATGGGTCATGACCCCACTCATCCACATTGTTAAAATGTAGATTCCCCACCACCCCCATTTTTTCTCCACCTAGAAAATTTTGTTGAAGTTTTCAAATTACGATGTGAGTTGGTTATTTCTGCAGACGACAAGACAAGTATAACTTATAACATAACGCCTCTCGGGGAAGCAGGGATCTGGGGGCGCAAGTATCAACGTCTGGCAGTGGCAGGGTGTAAACACGAATTCAGGCAGCGGCAGGGTGTAAATCAGGCAGCGGCAGGGTGTAAATCAGGCAGCGGCAGTGTGTAAATCAGGCAGTGGCAAGGTGTAAACACGAATTCAGGCAGCGGCAGGGTATAATTCAGGCAGAGGCAGGGTATAATTCAGGCAGTGGCAGGGTGTAAACACGAATTCAGGCAGTGGCAGGGTGTAAACACAAATTCAGGCAGTGGCAGGGTGCAAACAAGAATTCAGGCAGTGACAGGGTGTAAACACAAATTCAGGCAGTGGCAGGGTATAATTCAGGCAGTGGCAGGGTGTAAACACGAATTCAGGCAGCGGCAGGGTGTAAACACGACTTTTTATGTCATCCAACCGCCGCCAAGGTTTCTCTACCATTGCACACTAAACATACGATCTGAGGTGGAAGAATGTGGTTGAGCAGGTCAGGGCCC
Organism: Radix auricularia; assembly: GCA_002072015.1. Lineage (NCBI taxonomy): Eukaryota > Metazoa > Mollusca > Gastropoda > Lymnaeidae > Radix > Radix auricularia. The sequence continues at coordinate 147,469 of MUZC01000696.1, read as the reverse complement.
CAACACGTGTCCGAGTGCCACTAATGATATTCATTGAATAGATCCCCGGTCAGCCCCCCCCCCCAACACACGTATCACATGCCACTGACCATTTGAAAAGATCCCCCGTCTCCCGCCCCTTACCCACATTCACTTTAAATTGTATACATATATCCCAAACTCCCGCCACTGTCGTTCGCCATCACGCCCCTCTCGGGCGCCATAGACTGGTGTCTCGCCCCTGTCCCACATATTCCGACGACTACCTTCACACCACCAGTCCCTACTCTCATCCCCTGTCCCCGGGGGAAGGAGTGGGGCGCTATCCTTTGTTGCACGACGACCTGGAATGTGGGAGTGACAGAATGTTGGGCGAATAAAGCAATGGAGTTATTCCGACACATTCCATTACTTCGGAAAGCCGATGAAAGGAGGCTGGTCCCTGAATTGGCGGGCGAAAGTTTGGGGCCCACTCGACCATTGAAAAGGGGGGAGGGGGCAGGGAGATAGATTTCCACAGGTCAGGGGGTCAAGGCTGAAGAGACAAGCACAGGCCTCAGTGATATCCAGAGACAAAGTTTGTGGATTCGTATGGACCTATTAGCCTATTAGTATATGAACAATGAATTACTTAAGGCAACTCCGATTATCATATAGAATAATTCACTAAATAAAGCTTGTAATGTAAACCAATATTTGAATTGCATTTTTTAAGGAAAGATAATAATACTTAATGCTTGTTTTATCCGAGAAATTTTTTAGTTAGCTCCCTGGATTTAACAAGAAAATGCATTTATAAATTAATTTGCGAATATACAATTACACCAAAAAAAAAAAAAAATAGATTGGCCAAACATATTTTTAATAATCATCAACATTTTGAAGAGAAAACAAATAATAACTTAACAGTGAAAAAAATGGATAGATTGAACACAAATGGTGGCTATTTAAACAAAATTAAATTTATATACAAGTCTTTATAAACAAAATTACATTTATATACAAATCTTTATGAACCAAATTACTTTTAAATACATCAACTAGCTACTGTCTTGTTGAACAAATACAAAGACCTGGCTGAGGAAGAGATCTTTCAAACAAACAGGAAATTACAAGCACGGAAACAGACAACAGTGAAAACAGGCTCAGTGTCCAAAGGTCTGTAGCTGATACACCTTGGGGCCTTTCTTCTAACAGGTTCAGTATCCAAAGGTCTGAAGCTGATACACCTTGGGGCCTTTCTTCTAACAGGTTCAGTATCCAAAGGTCTGAAGCTGATACACCTTGGGGCCTTTCTTCAATAGGAAGCCTTGTGTGTTCAGAGAAGTTATGAAGCCTTCAAAGTCAGGGATGCTCAATCCAATATCCTGTGACAACAAAAAAACAATCCCTGGATTAGACTAAACTAAACACATATTCTTTGGGCCTGAGAATTACTCTCTTAAGGCCTTGGCTATTACTTGGGCAATCTGCTCCATCTGTTGGGCAGTGCCATATAACATTGTCTGAACGTAGGACTCTCCTGCCCCCCTAACCTCCCCGGCAATGTCAAGCACGGGACATGACGTCAACAAGTGTGTGATCGTCTCGGAGGCTTGGCTGCAATGGCGGCAGTTTGAGTCCCTGTTATGATCTAGCCTGTTAAAGTACGATTTGGTTGGGCAATGCTCGGTGCGCATTTGGGTAACCAAACTCTGTTCCCTTCGATTTAGTCCCCACCACTGGTCTGATCTGCTAGGCCTGGGCATGTTAGCGAACACCCCTCTGGCAGTAGCTCCATCTTCCCACACCTGGCACCACTGTTCCCTAAAGTGGTCCTTAAGCCATGTCTTTGCGCCCAGGTATGTGACTGGGACATCTGGTTGGGGTTGGGCTGCTCCAGCTTTTGCCAGCGAGTCTGCTATCTCATTGCCTTCTACATCCACGTGGCTAGGGATCCATTGAACTGTGACCCTGCCACCAAGTCTCTCGAGTCTGCCTACGTCCTCCAAAATGGAGTCGACTAAGTGGGTGCTACGTTTCTCAGATAGCAGGACTTCGAGCGCTGATCTCGAGTCACAAAACAAGACCGTGTCGAGACCTACTAGTCCCGACCCTTGCAGTATTAGGTGCACACTTTCCAGGGCCCTGTGAATAGCTTCAAGCTCCGCATCGTAGTTCGATGCTGTGGTCCCACAGGGTCCTGAAAGTTCCTCTTTTGGTGGCCCTCCTAATGGGTATAGGATGAGCGCACCATATCCTGCAGTTCTGTCACTTCGGCTGGCAGACCCATCCGTGTACACCTTCACTGGGGTTTCTGCAAACCCTTCGATCGTCTCAAGGGCAGCCGCTTTCTGTACATATTCAGGGCTGCGTTTCGTTACTGCCGTGTCAGTCATCGACAAATGTATTGTGGGACGTGTCATTTCCGCGTGAGGCGGTTTAATTGGGACGCTAATTGTTCTGTGTCTATTTTGTGGAGGTTGAACAGTCCTATCAAGCTCTAGTACTTGATGCATTAGATTAATAATGATTAGACTAATACCTGGCTCCCTTTTTGACTAACTTATCATGTCTATAACAGGTGTACAGGGTCACTAGAGCACTGAGAGGTCCCCCTAGTCCATGGTGTACAGAGTCACTAGCACTGAGAGGCCCCCCTAGTCCATGGTGTACAGAGTCACTAGCACTGAGAGGTCCCCCTAGTCCATGGTGTACAGGGTCACTAGCACTGAGAGGTTCCCCTAGTCCATGGTGTACAGAGTCACTAGCACTGAGAGGTCCCCCTAGTCCATGGTGTACAGAGTCACTAGAGCACTGAGAGGTCCTTCTAGTCCATGGTGTACAGGGTCACTAGCACTGAGAGGTCCCCCTAGTCCATGGTGTACAGGGTCACTAGAGCACTGAGAGGTCCTCCTAGTCCAGGGATTCTGAAACATTTCAGTATAGTCAACCGGCAGGAATTTTTCAATTGTACCAGGACTGGTGCACCATATTCCTTGTACAGGGAGTCCTTGAATAACAACGTTGATCCGTTCTTAAGAAACATCATAACCAGAATTTCAGTGTAAGTCAGAACATAATATATAAATATTTTCCATTTTTAATATGCAGTTTTTCTGTTGCATGCATAGCTTTGATTTATTTTTATTTTTTTTTTGTTTTGTGTATTTAAAAAAAAAAACATTTAGTTCAGAATATTGATTTTTTAAAAGTCTTTAAGACAGGGGAAATAACTCAATAAAACAAAAAATGCCAATTGCCTGTTTTTTTGTTACTTCCCTTGAAATTTTCAGTTTAATGATGTCATACCTCTTTATTTTTTAGCTTTAATAAAAATTATCGATTAATTAACTAATCATTATTTTTTCAAAAGTTATTGATTACATTTAAATTAATCGAGAGAGAGAGAGAGAGAGAGAGAGAGAGAGAGAGAGAGAGAGAGAGAACATAGGTAATGACATAAAAAGTATTTAAACAAAGAAAACAATTTGTTTCCAATGAAAAAAAAAGTTTAAAGAAAAAAACATTAAAAAAGTCGCATTACATTATTATTAAAATATTTTTTGATGGGGCACAACGTAAGTCGGGACCGTCGTAACCCAAGGACTCTCTGTACTGACGTGGTAGCAAAATGTAATTTATTTATTAATTTTTTTCAATTCATGTGCTTATTGCAGAAAAATTGACATATTCTATATGGTTAGTATGAATGGATGAAAATGGAGGACTATAATTAGATTTTTCTGTTCTTTCTTGATAACTTCTGCAGACCGGTCCATGGACCACCACTTTGCGAAGCACTGGCCTAGCTGACCCAAAAGATGTCAGAGACTGGGTCATGTTGGTTGTGACTAGGCCTGTCAACGGGTACCCGGGACCCGGGTACCCGTTGCCATCAGATTACCCTGGTAGTAAAATTCCGCCCGGGTACCCGTGAAAATGTAACTTTAATGTCTATATTAACGGAGGCCAAACTTTGGCTCCCATTCGGCTTTTTTTTTTTTTTTTTTTTTTTTTGCGAAATAATTTTTCAAATGAAAATGTTTGTTTGAAATAAATGCAGTAAATTATATCTAAGGAGAAATATCTGTCAACGGGAAATGTACTTTGATACATCTTTTTCTCTCAACATGAAACAGAAATCGCAAACACAAAAAGGTTTTGGCGCTTTAAAAGAATCCGTAAACATTGATTATGTAGACCGCACCGCCCTTATCGGCGGCCATCTTGTTGCTAAGGCACTCATATAGATAAGGAAAATAAAAGTCCTCAGCCAAAAATAATGATGTTAGAGATAAAAGCGGCGTTTGTTAGTAAAAAAAAAAATCCCTTCTGTGACAGTAACTTCGCTTTGAAATACGTCGATTGATACTAGCTAATGGTGTTTATCTACCCCCCCTCTCCTCCCTTCATTCATATAACCCACACCCCTTGCATTCGCTTGTGCTTCTTGTGTGAATTAACACGTGTTGACCTAGAAAAACTGATTAACAAGGTTGTCAGTATTTAAAGTTAATAAATTAATCAGTTGCTAACAATTTCAAATGGGTAAGTCGTCGGCTGTGGGGCGGGACTGCATAGAGATGAATGAGGCCGTGTTTGGTATTGTTAATAAAAACATCCCTGTTTTAAACATTAAAGTTACTTTGAAATAAGCCGACATAGGATTTCCGATTGTAGACGTTGTTTATCTCCCCCCTCTCCCCCCCCCATTCGATTGTGTTTTGCGTGTTCGTTCCCACGAGTGCCTCATTTTTTAAAAAAATAATAATAATACACCAAAATTTGTAATTTTTTAAAAGTCAATAAATTAGTTTTTAACAGTCTAATAAAATAAAATGACGTTTAGCACCTACGGAGAAGGCGATCATACATTTGTGACGAAGGGGGTGTGTGTTTTAGAAATGTGACATCACATCAAAACGTGCAACTTAAAATGAAAGTTCCACTTAAAGTCTTGAATGCTTACAATTTATTTAGTGACGATTTACATGAATTTACACCTGTATCGATTTAATAGAGTTCAACTTCACATTAAATACAAACTTAAGTGACAATAAAGTTATTTCACAAATGCTCATTTTCAAAAAGGAGGTACAGCTATTATGGGGGAGGGGGGCGCGGCTGCAAATCTATGTTCTAAGGGGGTTCTAAGTTTTTGTGACAATGGCGGGGAGGGGGGGTATAAATCAGCCAAAATCACGTGACGTCACTTTTAGACATCGGCCGTGTGGTTACTGAGAAATAAGGGGCATGGAAGGTGGCTAGGTTGCATAGTATAGCTGTATGACGGTGAAAATTATGCGATGTTTTGAACGGGTAACCCGGGTACCCGTTCGAAATTTGGACGGGTACCCGGGCAGCATTTTTCAAATAATTGACAGCCCTAGTTGTGACAAGTAATTAAATTGTTTCACTCCAAATATTTAAAATTCTTTTGTTTGGTTTATCCCTTACATTGATTGACTGAAGTTATGAATGATATTGTTACAAAGATATGTTGGAACACACTAGCCTTTTTGCTACAACAAAGAACCCTCTGAGGGTAGTGTGCAAAATGTTGAGAACCAATGATGTACACATTCATTAACTTGAAGAATTTAGAGGTGATGACATAGAGTTAAGTAAATGACTAAGACATTGAGCTAAGTAAATGACCAAGACATTGAGTAAAGTAAATGACTAAGACATAGAGTTAAGTAAATGACCAAGACATAGAGTTAAGTAAATGACCAAGACATAGAGTTAAGTAAATGACCAAGACATAGAGTTAAGTAAATGACCAAGACATTGAGTAAAGTAAATGACTAAGACATACAGTTAAGTAAATGATTAAGAACTAATAACTATAAAGGCAATTTTTACCCCCCCCCTCCATAATTTAGCCCGTTAACTATCCGAACCTTGGATATCTGCCTCATCTGTTGAACTGTAAATAAATTGTTGTAGGTTTGCTCTGCAACTTTCTGGAGGGCCGCCACAAATTTTTTGGGCTTAATTGAGAAAGAAAAAAAAAGAATTTAAATGGTGGTCATGAATCTGGGAGAACATTTTTTATTTGTTGAATTATTAGCCAAAGATTTTATAAAACTTGATTGATGATTTGATCTGTGGCTAAAATGAGATACCTCTATTTTTTTTTTTNGGGGGGGGGGGAGGGTAAGTGGGATCAAAAATTTTGTGATGAAGTGCATCTCAGAAGTTAGGATTGGTTAAAAAAATTGAATCATCCAAAATAGCCTTAAAGTATTGAAAGATAATGAAATCCATGACAATCAACACGGTCAGTAACGGGAGATAACTCATGTGCAAAGGTAGATCTATGGGCACAGCACATCTTATTTTGAGACAAGACAGAACAAAAACAAAAAAAAACAACTCTGACAGCTGACCAAACACAAAGTAAAACTAGATAAAGATCAGTTGTTTCTAAAAATGATAATTATGAATGTCTTTTTTTTGTTGTTAAAATTGCTCACCAGCGAGCGACCACTCATTCCCGAGCCGTGCTGTGACCTGTGGAAGTCAATCATGCCAAAATGATCGGAGAAGACATCCTGCATGCTGTTGAAGGCAACATTGGGAAAATTAGTGTCATCACAAAATTTTTGGGTGGTATAAACAACAATTATATAAAATAAAATGTATTCAACCTTTTTATAAAACAAAATTGAATCAAGATTTGAATATTTCAGACAGAGAACAATTTAGCTGGAAAATGTTTAATTGAGGTGAAGAGCTTTATCACTGGACTGTGTTAGTTTAAAAAAAATTAAGAAATAAGGATCTTAATTTTAGTTTGACTTCAAATGAACTCTATCTATTTGTCAAAGTATTTAAAATAAGTAATGCATCAAGAAGTCATTCTTTAAAAAAACAATTGACCTGTATTTCATGATTTCTATGACATCCTCAGCATCAGATTTGGTCACTATCTCTCTCAGTTCAAGTCGAGCTCTAGCCTCAGTCAATCTGGCAAATTGGGGCAAATAGAAATGACCATGTGCTCAAGATGAAAACGGTTTTTGAGTTATTGGCGCTTGAAATCTTTTTGTTAAATTAAAATTTCAGGTTTGTTTTTTTAAAATATCCAAGTTAAAATAAATAGAGTAAAATTCTGTAAGCTTGGTAAGGGTATTTTCTTAGAAATGCAAGGATTTACTGACCTCATCAATGACTCCAATTGTCGTGTGGTTATAGGTGTGCTGTCTTGGCTTTGGTGTCGACGTCTTAGGTTCAGGTAGAATTCCTGCAACATTTTGAAGTAAAGTCTAATTCAATTGAACTCTCAAAAGTCATATAACTGTCTTGAATTAGGGAGTATACACTTTTTTTTACACCTCTTCCGACATAAAGTTTTTAAAATTTTGAAAAAATTAGCAAATTCAAACGTTTAAAAAAATTTTTTATAAATATATTTTAGAAGCAAAATTTATCACTCAGTTCTTTAATAGCCCACAGAAATTGTAATTTTAAAGAATGTTAGAGTTAAAATATACTGAAGTATGTGAAAAATTTATAATTTAATTTTTAAAAACTTAATTCTACCTCGATAACTGCTGCAGCATCAGGGCCTATCTTTGGGTGCACATATTTCCTAGCATATCCAATGTACTGAAAATGTAAAGTTGATTACTTTAAAAACCAACTTCATTCATTACACAGGAGTTTGTGAAATTTGTGAATCAATAAGTGACTATTTGAATAGCATCAATAGAGAAATTACACTGTCTAGGAATAACTAAGTTTGGCCAATCCTAACCCTAAAATGGTTTTAATCATTTTCAACAGATTTGATTATTTTTTATATGCTGACTAAACAACCTTATTATATGCTGACTAAACAACCTTATTACATGCTGACTAAACAACCTTATTATATGCTGACTAAACAACCTTATTACATGCTGACTAAACAACTTTATTATGGTGACCCGTCAAAACGGCCCCTGACTAAACAACCTTATACGCTGACTAAACAACCTTATTATATGCTGACTAAACAACCTTATTATATGCTGACTAAACAACCTTATTTTATGCTGACTAAACAACCTTATTATATGCTGACTAAACAACTTTATTATATGCTGACTAAACAACCTTATTATATGCTGACTAAACAAGCTTATTATATGCTGACTAAACAGCCTTATTATAAGCTGATTAAACAACATTATTATATGCTGACTAAACAACATTATTATATGCTGACTAAACAACCTTACTCAAATCTTTGTTGTGCTATTAGATGCTTTCATTCAGTTATCTTTTGGCCGTAAAATTAACAAATTAACACAATATGGACAAAGACTAACACTTCAACACAGTTCCACAGTCCATGCATTGTGGACCTCACCTTCCTGAGGAGCTGGTGAGGTATGGGGTCCGTTACCTCAGACCTGGACAGTTTGAGTCGTTCACTGAGGGGCTTGTCCAGCTCCCATTGAAGTCTTGATTCGCTCATGGCACTGCTTCTGACAGCCGGGGACGACATAACAGGTCTGTCAGAGAGCACATTTTTTTTTTTTTAATTAAATTCAAATATGATTAAGTTATTCTAAAACTATAGAAAATTAATGACAATATAATAAAATAGATCTCTCAAACAAGAAGTCATTCCACTTAAAAAAAAATCTTGACAAAATCTAACAGAAATAGAATTATTCTAAAGTCAAAGAAAAATGAAGTTAGCCTGCGATAAAAATCAATAGTAGTACCTTACTTAATGTTTCCCAAATTTTGTAAATGGAGTTCTTACCTTGATGTTCCAGCATGGAGGGACATGACATACTCTGATAAAACACAATCCATTTCCTGGAATCATTGAGCAGCGAAGCAGTTAACATCAATAAAATACAAATTGTTTGGTTTTTTCAATGCATATTTACAAAGAAAGATATAAAAATTTTGATAATGAATTGTTTACTACCAGCATACCTCATCTGGTTTATCCAACATGATGAAGACCAAATCAAACCTTGACAAGAGAGCACTGCCCATTCTGAAATTTGAGTAATAATTAAGATGGCATAAAGATCATGAAGTGAAATCTCTACTTTAAATTAATTTCTTTGCTTTTTTTTATACTGCCTATTTGTCAATATGTTAAAGGCATCATGTCTAATTTTAACTTTTGCCCAAAGAAGACAAAACATTATTAAAAAATTGAATATAAATGACATTTTCTTTCCCTTTATTTTCATTCTCTTCATTTAAGAGTGACAAATGAAACAACTTCAACTAACTAAATATCCAGCAAATAAGAAAATTGAAAAATTAAGAAATCAAATCAACTAGCCACTTAAACTTAATGCAACTCCTATAAAGTAGATTCTGATAATGATTAAAAATATAAAATAAGGGAGTGATCTACTCCTAAAGCCAGTAATTAAAATGTCCCATGAGACAAGCTGAACTGAAAGCATTTTTAAAATTACATACTTGATACTAAATTTTTAAAAATTAAAATCTTTGACCTATATACCAATTAATTATTAGTTTTCAACAAAAGCTAGAAATTTTTTTTAACAACTTTCGTCACATATTAAATTTTATCCTCATAACCAATTAATAGATTCTTGGAAGGCATTTTTAAGGATTTTTTTGGTTATATTTACTTAAGATTTTCTGAGACAGTTTTTGCCTTGTTATAGTGTCCCCCCACTGGGTTAGCAGCAGCCAGTATGGAGCACCTTGCAGGTAAACTGGAGTAAGATAAAATTATATTTGGTAACAAAATAAAACAGTCACTATGTAACAACTTTATCTACTCTAGAACAATATTTTACATGAAGAGGTCACATGAGATTTTATTGTTAAGTTGTGCAAATGTAAACAATGTGTGAATAGTTGATAATTTCTGTGATTACAGATAACAAAAGAGATGTACACCTGCCAGAGATCAAATGTTAAACCAAATAAAATATACAAATCCTTAAACTCACCTACAAACAATTCCAGCTTTGGCAATACTAATACTCTGTTGCTCCTGTTTAAATAAATAAAAGTAAAAAATACACAAACAAATGTATTGTTTTCTCACTTCACGCAATTAGTTTGTGTATTTTGTATTTAATTTAAAAGCTTTGTCACAGTCCTATTCTATATGATATATATAATTTAAAGTAAGACGTAAATATATGTTTTGTTCAGTCAAATAATAGGCAAAGTCAGGATTACTTTATGCTGACCAAATATTCCCAGCTAAAACAATGAGACATTTAGAGATGAGACCCAGCTTTAACGATGAGACTCAACTTTAACAATGAGACCCAGCTTTAACGATGAGACCCAGCTTTAAC
>MUZC01000696.1:91887-105458 GCA_002072015.1 Radix auricularia | reverse complement strand
AAATTAGAAGGAGGAATAAATCTACAAGATATAGAGACAAAAATAGAAGCTATGAGGATAAAATTTATAGGACAGGCCATTCAGGATCATAAAGAATACTCCTTAACACATTACTACATAGGGGTCAGGCTGACACGCCTGACTCCTATCAACAATAACACACCACATTACCTGGGGACGAGACTCCCCTATTTCTACCAGGCATGCTTACGCGCCGTCAGAAATAATGAAACGTTAATTAATAAAACGAACAAAGAAATTTACCATCATCTCAGAGAACGAAAGAAAACCCCTCACCTTGAACGAATCAAGTGGATGCGACAATTTAACACAACAGAAATAAATGACACCTTCAAAAACGTACACATTAAAGAAATAGAACCGAGGGCTAGAGAAATAACTTTTCGCCTTATTTATAATATGACGCCAACCTCACAAAGGCTCGAACAACAGACACTCCAGAGACCAAGATGCCCTCTCTGTAAATATTCAATAATAGAGACAGAGAGACACTTGTTTATGGACTGCACAGCAATACAACAAACTAAAACTACTTTAACACTACTATTAAAAGCGGGAACGATTCACCCAGTAAATATAGATAAAGCGATTGCCTTGAACACAATCCCTAGATCCCACAACACAACCCAACATGTCATCAGCTTACGTCTGATAGCAGAATACAGACAGCATATTTGGCAATGCAGAAGGAATGTAATATTTAACAAACACACATATACAGAAAATTTAATAGAGATTCTCTTTAGGGCTAAAATTCAAAATTTAATAGACCAAATTTAAAACAAACATAAACTAAATTAAAATAACAATACAACAAAATGGCTGGGCTGGAAACAGTCATTGTAAATACTTGTAAATATATTATATAGATAAGGCAGAAGACCGATCTACGTGGCGCACAGTTGTCAAAGAGGGCGTCATAGTAGCCGAGGAGCGAAGAATGGAGGAGGCTGCAGACAGAAGAGCTAGGAGAAAGGCCAAAACATTTGGAAGCACGGAACTCGTGTGTAAAAACTGTGGCAAAGACTGTCACTCAAGGATAGGACTGCACAGTCACTCGAGGAAATGCAACCCAAACCAACGGTGATGCACCATTGTCTCGCGAGACGGAAGGATGCCGGATATATAGATATATATGCCCTTTTGTATGTGTAAAATGTTAGGGCATTACCCACCCCGGACAGTGTATACGCTAAGAAATTCGCTCTTTCCTTTCAGAGAGGAAACTGCAGAATCAAGAAAAGGAGACACGGAGAAGTCCACGGGGGAACAGCCATCACCCATGTTTAAATTTGTTATGTTTCACACCATGTCACTTATCGTCCCCTTCATACTCATATTTCACTCCACGGGGAAGTCATTCACCTCACCATGAATTTGTTGGCACCCAACACGTTAAAATTTAGTTGTCTTTTGTCTTTAACACTGTTTAATTGTATCATCAAAATTTTGAAAAACCAAAAAAAAAAAAACAACAAAAAAACTGTAAGGCCTTCAGCCAAAATAAAATGTAAATGTAAAAAATATTTTCAAATAAACGCTATGTCCGAAAAAGAGCTGCAGCGGAGATCGATGAGAGAAGTTTGAGGTTTCCGCCGCAACCCCCCTTTTTTTAAAAAAAAAAATCTAAAAAAAAAAATATTAAAAAATAAAAAATAAATAAAAAAAAGAAAGAGCTAACCTGCTGCCACAATACGGGGCTGATTAGCCCTAAATAGAAACCCAAATGTTATAACTTGTGATCAAATTGTGCTTAAGCACCATTTGCTAAATACATTTTTAACAGCTGTGCAAAGTATAGAATGGCAAGTATTTTTTACCGGAACATGTCCCAACTTTGCAAAGAGGATGCATGATGGGAATTACCACGTAGCTTCAAGTTACGCATAAGAGTACTGGACACTATCCCACAAACAGCCACACGCAGAGTAAAAATATTAGACCCACCAGAGAGAAAGACACATATTTAGTGCGGTTGTCAATGACCACAAGGATTACCGTAATGGAAGGGGTGAATTGTATTGTGTCTCAAAAACATCAGAAAACCAATCAACAGCTTCTAGTGAAAATGGGCTGAATATGGACAACGAAACGATTAGTGTCTTGGCCTGTATGAGCGATTGGCTATATTTGGCTGGTGATGTGGTGGTGACGGCCGATGTCTTGGCCTGTATGAGCGATTGGCTTTATTTGGCTGGTGATGTGGTGGTGACGGCCGATGTCTTGGCCTGTATGAGTGATTGGCTTTATTTGGCTGGTGATGTGGTGGTGACGGCCGATGTCTTGGCCTGTATGAGCGATTGGCTTTATTTGGCTGGTGATGTGGTGGTGACAGCCGATGTCATCACCAAACTCACATTCTTGGATATATTTCCAATGACAGCTACATTTCTTAATAAAGTTGCCTTGTCATCTCCTTTTTAGTAACACCGCTGTTACAAGAAATAGTTTTGACATGTATCGGTCCCATTGCTAACTCCAGGATTTAAATAATTTTTTTCTTCTAGACCTCCCATTATTTACATCGATTAGACTTAATTTACAATAATATCCCAAAACAAATGAACGAAGCTAACTTGTGTATCTCAACAAATAGTTATTAACGTACAGTTATTAACATATTATCTAACTAGCTTTTCATTAGCATAGTATCCCTCTTAGCTGGGAGCGAATTTAAGTGGCAAGCCACTTAGACATAGATCTATAGAAGATCTGCAACATGCATCATAAGATGGCACTATGACAAAATAAAAGCAGACATTATATATGTGACAGACATTAAGTTTAGTTCACAGTTTCCTAAATTTTAATTAAAAATAGTTTTAAAATCTCATTTTTCGCAAAATTAAATATTCCTTTTTGTTTTGTTTTGTGTAACATTAAACATAAAATTTAGGTATTACGAATAAAGAATACTGTTTCTTATAGATTATGTAGAAATATTTAATTATAAAATAAAGAAATTAGTATTTTGATATCTTGATTTATCTTGTGGACTGACATGTTTTTACGTACAACGTCATATAAATAGATCAGTACTGGTGCTTTTTAGTGCGCGCTGTCAGGAAATAAAAAATTAGTTCAATTCAGATAAGACAAAGAAATTTTTTTTTACCTGTAATGTAAAGATTTTCTGACTCTAACAAAAATATTCTATAAATACATTTATATAGCTAAAAATATATTTGTTCCCTATATCTTTTTAAATTTAAATCATATTTATGTAATGAAGCAAAGTTTTCATTTATCAATTACTGCTGATATCGTTGTTATTGTCAATATCCGACAATTCTATAAACACGCACTCATAAGCAGATTTATGTAATGTACACATCTAAAGTTGACTGCATAAACAACAATGATATATATGTTTGAAATACAAACTTGATAAAATTATTAAGTCGACTTGTATCATTTTAAAAAATTACCGAAAATTGGGAGCTATTGATAATAATTACTTATGGGAGTTTACAAAACGAAATTGTTCCTTAAAGTATTCTTTTCAAATTCATAATTTGCTTTAGCTTCAAAAATAAAGTTTATGCACAAAATAATATATTTAATCCTCAAAAAAAAAAATCATTAAAATGGAAATCTATCTTAGGCTGTGTTTACACTGCACGCGAATTCGCTCATCTAGAATACGCGCGAACGCGCATCAGCGGCATCTGAAAAGTTATTTTGAGGGTGGTTACACTACAAGCGATTGCTTCATCTGATATCGCGCGAATTACATTGTTCGTCTTGACAACAATATTTAACCTTTATCCTTTTCGCTATTTAAACACACATTTTGTGTGTTTATTTAGACATAGCCTACTTTCGTTTTTATTTGTGTAGCTTAACAACCACTGTTATTAATAATTAATATTTGCACACAGAATTAGAATAAATAAAAATCATATAAATTTCCACCATTATTTCATTATGATGGGTGTCACGGGGTTAAACCCAAATCTTGTAGAGAGAGTAGGAGTGTTGAATTTCATACATCGAAATTCGATCGAAACATTGTATCCTAATTATGCTTGGGCTTAGGCCGCTGGCGCTGGAGTGCCTAGAGACACCGAAGAAGTTAGTCGTTCATGAAGCTTTATTTTAATGAATTTTTCAGGATGAGACCTAAAACATTTGTTTAAAAATTACACAGAATAAGATCACGCATTAAAAAAAAAAACACTAATTTTGGACATGAATTTCTCCCGAAGAAATACTGGCCTGCCTTCAGTGGCGTAGCTAGAGCTTTTGCCGCCCGGGGCAGTCTCCATTTTGCAACCCTTTTCGGGGCCGCACAAAAACAGTGGCGTAGCTAGGGTCATGTGCGCCCGGGGACATGACACAAATTCTGCGCCCCTTGACGGACCGAAAAATTCTGGGGGCTCACTGAGCCCCCAAGAAAAAATTGAAATTTTACGGTTTATACGGTTCAGTTTTTGAAGCAAATTATGATATTTTAATGAAATAGAATACAGACTAATAATTCTCTATACGATTATAAACAATTCATTTGAAAAAAAACTCTACTAATTATACATGACTCGAATCGACATAATCCTAAATAAACTGATCTTCTTTGATTTGAATGTCGTCAATCTCGTTGTTAAAATTGATACTCTCAAGTGTTCTCTTTCGATGCTAATGAGTGCAAGATCATCCAGACGATCTTGATCCATTGAAACACGTAATTAAGACAAAATAAGGTTTAGGTTTGCTGAAGGACCGCTCACAGCTTTTAGTTGAAACAGCAATTTTTAGAAGTATTTGAAGTGAAATGCGCAGATTTGAAAATACGTCATCTCCATATGAAACAATAAAATCAATTAGATCCAAAATAGTTTCCGTTAGAACTTTAAGTCCGGGTACTGAGCATCATTTTTTAGACTTTATGTACACAATTCGTAGAAATTAATAAACTCCCAGCAATTTTAACGAAGTGTATCGACTTTTGTTTCAGCAAGAAGAGATTTGACGTCTAGTTAAAATCCAAATTTGTTGTTTCGGTTGTTTTAGACGTAAAATCCGTATTGATATCTCCTGTTGGAGTTTATCAATTTCGCTGTTCATAGCAGGTGCAATTTCTTCTTATGACGAAAGTTCTGCATCTCTTTTTAATTCTCGAAAGAATCCTCCGATGTCGTCTAATCTTCTGTCAACCTCGATTCTCCAAGTTGTGCATATTCTTTCCTATTGTCTACCGCAACATGGCTCAAATTAACACGAATGTTGACAATTTCTTGCTCAAGCTATTCAAGATCAGATTAAGCTTCCTTGAAACTCACAGTAGGATTCTGGAATCGTTTCTGGACACCATCAATTTTATCAAGTATGGTGTTCCAGAAATGTTTAAAATCTAGGAAATTAAAGTTTTATATACCTACCAGCAAAGCTTCTGCATCACTTCTGGTGTCAGGCGTCGTATTTGTATGTTCCGATAATTTTTCCAACAGCCCTGCCATGTCATCTAATACTTCATAAATTGCTATAACAGCTCCTGATCGTGCACTCCAACGTGTTTCAGACTAACTCTTCTTTGTGATTGGCACAACTCTTTTTTTTTAAAATTTTCCCAACAAGTTGTTGAAAGGGACAAAACATTAACTGTTCAAAACAACTGGATCATGTTTAGTTGAGTGCACTCTTGCTAAGTTTAAGCTGTGGTTGCCACAGTTGATGAACAATGCTTTGTGATTTCTAGCACATTTTCGCTGTTGAAGGCCGGACACATTCCCGGTCATTACAGAAGCATTGTCATAACATCGTGACCGACAATCGGATAGTGGTATGCTATTAGATTCCAGTTTCTCTACGATAACCATTTCAAGGCTTGTTGCATCTTTGGAATGTATCTATGCAAAATCTGAAAATGATTCTTTGATAGTTACTTTTTAGTTTGTAAATCCCCATCCACAAATCTGATGACTTGAGAAAGCTTTTCCGGTGTCCTAGATCGATTGGAGTCAAGTAAGATACCGTAGTACTTGTGTTTTCTGATTTCACTCAACAGCTGATTCCTTACAGTCGATGTAATTAGCTGGATAAATTCATTTTGGATTTTCGGTGATAAATAAGATACTGAGCCTAGATTTTCTCGGGCATTTTGTTGGTGTTTTTTTTTTCTTCTAACAGTTGATCCTACTGAGCAACAAGTTTGATCATAGATGGACAGGAAAGAGAGGCGGTGTCTGATATTTCATATGAAAGGAATCTAACTTGCTTTGACAAACCGATACAAGCCCGTGAGAGAAGAGACCTTCCCTCCCCTCTCCCACTTTACTCCCTCCACATGAGGATTGGGGAAGTACGATTTATCTTTTTAAAGAGTCACAGCATGCAGCAAAGGGACGAATATTAACCATTCTGTTAGCCAGTGGTTCTCAACCTTTTGAAATTCCAGGACCACTTGAAAAATATGTGTCTTAGCTACGGGACATTTCTAAAAATTATGCTACTGCCGTGCTGAAAAGTTAGATATAATTATGTTGTGTATATGGATAGCTATAAGTAGTAAACAAAACATGTTAGTTAGTAAAACTATACTAATATGCTACGATTTGCGTGCTCCTAAAACAATACTCTTTCTTTTGTAACGAACAAATGTCATTTAGATTATTCTCATAGTCTTCTTATTTAAGTCCACTTGCTAACTATAAAAAACAACTTTAAGTCATAAACAGTAGTTTTTATTTAAAAGCCTGCTATATTAGTTTATTTAGTACGAACAATGTTTTGTTTTGATTGTAAGCACTGCAGACAAACCCCTTTCACAAAATTGCAAAGGGGTAAAAGAATTTTTAAAACTTTCTGAGACAGTTCGGAGTACTCCAAATTTCATTAACCCAACTTTCTAATGCAACATATTTAAAGTGTTATCACTGGTCAGTTCAATTAATTGGTTTAATTACGATGTTGGTAATTTCATCTTCATTGTGTTCGAGATTAGGACTAGAAACCCACGATAAATATCAAAATAGAAGAAATAAAATTGGCCCCGCATTTATTGAATATGACAAGAAATCAATCTTCTTCTTCTTCTTCGTTCTCAATATTTAATATTGAGTTTTGCGTGCCACGAGTTTTGCGCCAATTGGCCCGTGGTCTCCGACTTCAGCCTGCTGTATTTTCTGGATTTGCTTCCATAGCCTTTGGTCAGCCAAGACCATCGGCAAGTGATGCAGCGTTCACATACCACGGCTGAGGGTTCCACGCATTACCCCGCCGCTTTTCGCTTTTGGAGCTGGGTGGAACTCGGGGACGCCCTGGGCCCCGGGAACGGGTCCTTGGCTTCCCATGGATTCGAACTCGTGACCATCGACGACAGTCGAGCGCGCTTGCCAATCGACCACCACGGGCCCATCATATTAATCAACAGTGGTTTATTGATTTACTTCTGAATTTTCTGGTTTTTCGTGATTTCGTACAATTTATCAAACATCTGAAAGCTACATAGAAATAATCTTCTTATTCAAAGATCAAGCTTTTTCGTAAAAGCAGAAATTTTGTCACTGAGAGTTATATAGTGTATCTGCTTTCCTTGCCGAGTTGACTTAAGTTTATTGAGTTTTTCAAAAATTTCAGCCAAGTAAGCCAGAACAGCGACCCATTAGCTATGGTTCAAATGATCAACAAGCTTTGAGTTATTTCTACATGAAATTTCTCTTACCTCATCACGTAATTCAAACAGTCTGATAACCAGCGAACATCAGTATACATTAGTAACTGTTCATGTTCAAGATTATATTCGAGCATAAGAAATCAAAGAGACGAGAAGTTAATTGACGAGCTTGATAAAATTAAAAACCATTATGGCCATATCAGAAATATATTTAAATCTGCGTTAATTATTTTACTTGCTAGTCTTTCTCGATGAATCCTACAGTCCGTAAATTTCATGCTTTGCTCGCGGACCACCTGGCAAATCTTCGCGAACCACTAGTGGTCCGTGGACCACAGGGTGAGAACAACTGCTTTAAGCCACTCCTTTTTCTTGTCTTGGTCATTTTGGTTGCTTTTAGTGTCGTCTCTGGTAGCTCTATTAAAAAAAAAACACATCAGCAATCCTACATTGTGGATGTGTCATTTATTTATGAGTAGAATGGCGCCCCTTAACGCTCAATGGGGGCGCCAAAATCATGTTTACCAACTGTCTTGTACTGAAGATATTTTCGGAGCTCCAATATTCAATCTTGCAAACGGATTTGGGATACATTAGTTTACATACAAATTAAATTAAATAATGAGTTTTAATACTCATTTTGGCGCCCCCCTAACGTGGCGCCCGGGGACATTTGTCCCCCTGCCACCCTCGCTACGCCACTGCACAAAAATGACGTCACGCATGGGGGGTGAGTCACACATTTAAAGTAACATCAAAATGTGCAACTTTAAGTGATTACCGACACTTTATTTACTGAAGTTTTAGAATCTACATGGTTTCACGCGTGTTTCGATATTAGAAAGCAGCTCTAGACTCTACACTAAAACATATTTAAATGACAAAAAATTGATTGGAAACATGCTCAATTTCAAATAGAAAAGACGGCTTTTATTGGAGGGGGGGGGGCTTTGTGATTTCACATTTAAGAAGAGGACTAAGTTTTTGTGACGACGTGTGAAGAGGGAGGAGGGGGTGAAAAATCAGCAAAATAGCATGGCGACATTTAAGGACGGCCCCTTAAAAGGTTAATCGTATGATGGTTTATAAATTAATAAACATGAATAAATAATTTTAATTGAAACAAAGTACATTGCAAAAGGTGGGGAAGAGTGTTACCATTGCATGCTTTATTTATGTAAGCAGTAATAAAAGAGTCCGCATAAGAGGATTTACCAATAAATACACATTTATAAAAATACAAGATACTTTTTTAAAGGCTACAAGAAAGTTATTGGTGCCCCAAACCCCAAAATAAGACAAAACATATTCCAAATTTACACCCAAAAAACATTAACAATTATTATGCTTTTAAGCAACTGTGTCTCCTAAAGTCATTACATCGATCATCTATTTGCGTGTTTCAAGTGTATCTAAGATAGTGTAGTTAAGTGTAGTATGTTTCAGATTTAAAGCGTGTCCTTGGATCATCATAGTGTTATGAAATTATAAAGAATATAAAGAATATAAAAGAATATAAATGGGGAAAAATAATTATTTTTCTTTTCTTTTTATATTTGGATCTGGTTCCTTTTACTTTAGGCTGAGATGGAATAAGTTAGTAGGGCATAGGCCTTTACTTGACCAGGATCAGCTCTAAAACCCAAACCATTAAAATTGAGAGTCATGAAACTTTCCTCGAGAATTTGAGCCACTCGGGACTCAGCAGCACGGAAAAGACTCCGGGCCTCTCAGCTGCTGTCTTCATGTCTGGTGTTGCATTGATTTGTTATCAGCCAGTAACAGTTGGGGTGGTGCAAAACTTTTTTTTTCCCTTTAAGTTATAATTTAGTTTGACAAGAAAACATGTGGGCCTCACAACCGTTAGTTCGTAAATAGTTATAGGTATATAATAGCAAATGTGCCCGTGTTTTCTACGGAAAATGTGGGGAGGGAAATTGATGTATTATAGAAACAAATGAATAAATTTTTTTAGGGAAATTGATGTATTATACAAACAAATGAATCTTTTTTCTTGAAGGAGGAAGTAAGGGAAATAACCAACTTTGTAGGTGTTTGCGTGTGTGTGGTTAATTAAAGGCGATTTTTTAAAAAAGTCATGTTGTCAAATACAATCAAATTCGTTTACCAACTATACATTAAATATCACTTTGAATCACTTATAAAATAATATTTTATAATTTTTACACTAAAAATAATGTCCCATCTCTACAATACTGGTTGTCAGACCGTCAGAGCTCAATATTTGATTATTCTCCGTTGAACTCATTTTGAAAGTATAAAGCAAGTGGGAAGATGACTGACAATGTTTATCTTTGAGAAAATGTGCAAATTTTAGTAAGATTATGAGATTTTTTAGAATCTATGTCTCAACTCTTTACTTTCATTTAAATTTGCAAATTTTGAAATTTTTCTTCCTTATTTCTTGCATAGCAGAACGAATTTGCTGTGTAAGGTCACACATTTTTGAGCCATGAAATTACCGCGACATAATGTATTTCGCAAAATAATGAATCGCAAATTAACGGGAAATATATATGCGTTATTCAAATATAATTAATCGAAATTAATCGATTAAATTTATTTTTTCCCGATTACTCGAACACATTTATTTTTAAAAATCAGTACCAACCCTAGTTTTAGTCTTTACTCCAAACCAACTTCCGTGTCTGTTTTTATGCTACGTGCTTGCTTCACCACGTTTAAAAGAAAGAGTCCGTCTTAATTCTGCTGGCAATTGAAGAAGTCTGAAATTTACACCATTTTTTAAAAGTCAAGTGACTCCTCGTTGGTGCCGTCCGTTTCAGTTATCACTGACAAAAAGTTTAAATGAAGGAAAATTAGACCAATTACATATCATTAAAATATGTAATTTAAAATTTTCTTTCCGAGGGCAATGTAACATTTAAATTCTCTTGAATGCCTGAGGCGCCATTTGTTGTCAAGGTGACAAACGTATATTTAAGGACAAGAAGTGGGTCTTTTTTAAAAAAAAATAAATAAATCTGTATTTATAAGTTTTTTTCCTCTTTAGAGCCAGTTTCAAGCCCTTTTAAAAAATCATCACCACAAAAACAATTCTATTTGCTTTATTTAACACAAACATTTCATAGGAATGTGAAGTTACAAGTAAGGAGGTATTAAAGTAGTCGAAACTATTACGTAATGATCATTCACGCCTAAGGTTATTTCGACTTTTGAATAACCCCCGTAAAAATAGCTCTTATTTGATTCGTTTGCACTGAGCCAGACACGATTCATATCGATTTCTCACGTTTAGAAGACTCACATTTCTAATGACGCTACACCCGTATCAAGGGGATAGGTGGTAGTCCCTTGTACTCTAATTAACATCTGCGGAGTTGGTGACACTGTGTCTAGCTATCACCAATGTAGCTACGTAATGTATTTGTATAGTTAAGCGTCATTTGTTCTATGCTCATGAAGTGAGTAAATCTGTAATTACGATTCCGTTTGAGAAATTTTTGGTTTGTTTTAAGTTTTTTTTTAAAAAAAAAACGTTGAATAGCAATTACTTTTAAAAACAATAATTTTGGGCCAAACTCCCGGGTCTCACAGCGTACATTGTGGTGGTCACCATATTTCAATCTGTTGAGTTTCACACACTGTAGTAGCCAATGCTCCTATCGATCTGACGCCGTTAAGCACTGTACAGAGGAGCTCGGAGAAAATTAGTCGATAGAAATTAACAACTAGTAAAAAAAAAAAAAAGAAAGAACAGAACCGTCACATTTGTGATATATTAGAGCCAATATTAGAACAACTATTGTCGAAAATTTGCTTATACTAAAACATAAAACCCTTCCTTTAATACGATCAGCCCCATGACTTCAAAGATCGATTGTTTCTGTTAACATTGGTCATTGCTTCATTCTCTATGCACTCGAGCCTTACAGAAAGAAAAAAAATACCAATATTGATTGACCGCTAGCCTACTTATAAACTATTTTCTCCCGTTTTTTAGGTAATTATAATTACTTAAAGAGGAAAAAATCGGGGGGAAAGGAAGCTTGCTTGACAGTTGCGAGGACAGGAGGGATGTGTCCAGAATTCTACCCCACCCCCATTCTCGCCCTCACGTGTTCTCCGTGCACCTTCTCCCACCCCGTCAGCCCTACCCCCACTCTCTCCTCCTCCGCTAAAGTGGGTATCACTGAGTTTAAGTTAACCAAACAAGTACCCAAGCGATGACAGTTTTTTGTGTGTGCTGGCCTCGGTGAGACAACGAGAAGATGCTGTAAAGTTGGAGCATCGTTGTCAGCTGGTGGGCGGAAGATATTGGCCACCTTGTAGACATGGATGTAGAGACCCAGTGACATGATCATACAGTTCATTTGGATATTGAACAACAGTGATGATATTTCATGGAATAATTAGTTTGGCATATTCGGAGAATTCATTACATTTTAAATAGTAAGCAACAATTTAAATGTTTAAGTGAGGTATTGATAATTTATTTTCCTAAATTACATATTTTAAAAAATAATTGTGATTATTTCTGTTTGAAACCATTTTTGGGGAGGCAGGGTCTTCGCCACAGAGATTGGAGGGAAAAAAATATTTTTATCCCCCCCCCCCCAGAAAAAAAAACTCTCCTCAACTCTGACACGTCTAAAACTCTCAGAGTTATCTGTCGTCTCCCCGCCCCACCAAAAACAAATCCCCCCATCCACCCAAGGACAAAAAAATAGCTAAATTTAGAATTTTTTTCTGGTATTTAAAAACATATTTTGGGGCTATGTAAAATAACGATTAATCAATCGATTAATCGTTAAATCGTTAATTTTACAACTAGAATTAAATGTCATCTATTGAAATGCCATAAACATTTCAGAAAATATTTCTATTTTTTTCCTATTGATTAAAAAGTTATATTTTTTTATTACCTAGTACTTTTTCCACGCATTATTATGATTATTTATTATTATTATTTATTTAGACATACATACGCAAACAAAAAGTTTTTAAATCCCTTGTATTAACCGACAAACCCCTGGCTTGGAAAGCCGAAGGCCGATGTTAGGTGTTAGGTGCTAGTCATACATGATTACAGTCGCTGTATGGATCTTAGGCAAAGCATTTAGATGCAATGCCGATGATGAAAACCAAAGTACCCGTTTAGGGTCGGGTTACTCCGAAGCGACCATTTCGCCCCCCTCAATTAACTAGCAACGCTACTGAGCGGTGCCGGTTTAGGGCCAGGAGCGCCAGTACGGATGAGCAAAAGGTACCGCTAGGAAACGCTTTTGGACGCCAGCTCTGAGGAAACCTTCCGGTGGGGGTAAAACCCTAGGCAGGTCAGTGATGATCCCACGCTTTGCGGCGATCCAAACCATTGATATTCGTCAGCTTTGCCGGGGTGGCGCCAAAGTGATACTATGTTGATAGCGAGTCGTAGTAGAGAATTCCACCCCTCCCTCGGGAGACTCACTTAGTGGGAGGCGTTTTCGACCTAGTGTCCTGGACGCCCAGGCGGCCGCTTGTAGCAGCGACCGCTCCGGGGGGGGGGGGGCTTCTTAGCTTTTACGTCCCTTAGGGGGCCAGAGAGCTGAGGGTTTTTTCCGGGAAGCCCCATGAAGAGCGCAGGCTCGGGACTGCTGATTTTCTTCCACATGTATGATTTTCAGTTCTGTCTCATATATAAGGGATTTATGCTCAAAACTTTGTTTTTACGGGTTGTTAATTTTGTCCTTATTTCTTGCATAGCAGAACGAATTAGCTGTGTTACGTCTGAAAATTTAGGAGCCATGGAATTATTTCGACTTAACATATTTTGCGAAACAATGAATTGCAACTTAATGGGATCTTTATATGCTTTATAAAACATAATGAATCGAAATTAATCGATTAAAAGTTCCCAGATTAATCGAAGAATTTTTTTTTTAATGGTACGAGCCCTTTATATATATATATATGT
>MUZC01000696.1:77198-83728 GCA_002072015.1 Radix auricularia | reverse complement strand
TATTTTCAATTTTCACAAATACTATTACGTGAAATATTCACAAAAGAGAAAAAAACAACATTTTTTAAAAAATAACCAATGAATAGAAGATGTGATTAAACAATTACCTTTAAATTATTATGTAATCATAATATTATCACCCTAAAGTGCGCATTAAATATGTCAGTGGTTCCTTAGAATTCCTGGCGCGTCAGTTTTAAGGTGATTTGTATAAGACTAATGGTGTATCCAGACTCCAGACTCAAAAATAATTGAGATTCACTGGATTTGTACATCGCATTGACAAAACACAGCATCCTGTAAATCAATAAAATACTCATTCAGACAACGAATTAAGATAATTTAGTAAAACAACAGATCAACATATCACATCTCTCACTGAACAGAAAGAACAGAGAAAATGGCCGCCCCAGGGGAAGGAAGTCGAGACCCATCCTCAAAATGTCGTGATTACTTTCTCTTGGCGTTTTCGAAGATGTAAAGAATTATTTTTTTTTCCTTTTGTCTTTCTTTTAAGCCAGTGTCTACTTCCTTGTATTGATCAGTTGAGTGATAGTTAGCTGTAAGGATGGCAATCTTACGAAAAATTAAGTTAACGAGTTTTTGGCCTAAGGATACATCGTATTTATTAGATTTAATCATATATGTATGTGCGTGTGTGTTGTCGATGTTAAAAATAAAGGGGAATATATTAGAGGCATTAAAGTAGGGGTAACCGGATTTAGCTGGATTTATATATATATTGTGTGTATGGCAGCTCTTGGGGTTGCTGATGAGACCAATCCTTGAGTGGCTGACTCTTCTGCATGTTCCACACACGAATGCAGTGGGGCAGTGTTGCCTGGCCTTTCTCCTCGCTCTTTTCCCAACTGCTTCTTCCCTAGTTTGCTCTTCATAAATATATTATTTTCCTCTTTCAGCCAATCGTTATTTTGTTTCCATAAAATTCTATGGCTAGACCAAACATAAAATCGTGACTAAATACAATTCTAAGCTATATCTAGGCAGATATTTCCAACAATTTCAGAAGACTATGTGTAAGTCAGGATAAAAAATTTACGCTGGAAACAGTCCATGACATTTAGACTTGTTAACATATTGTCCCACAATCGCATCTAACACCTTGTAATTCAATTCATGAAATTAGTTGGAATGGCGTAGAATCAAATTGGAAACTTCAATTTCCCCAGACAGAGGTATGGGCGACCCTGCACACAGTGTTTAGAGTATCCAATTATTTTTGTATAAGTTACACGCCTGTACTTCTGTGGGTTTATTTGATGTGTGTGTTTGATTAGATTGTTCCATTATTTGATGTGTGTGTTTGATGAGATTGTTCCATTATTTGATGTGTGTGTTTGATGAGATTGTTCCATTATTTGATGTGTGTGTTTGATGAGATTGTTACATTATTTGATGTGTGTGTTTGATGAGATTGGTCCATTATTTGACGCGTGTGTTTGATGAGATTGTTCCATTATTTGATGTGTGTGTTTGATGAGATAGTTCCATTATATGATGTGTGTGTTTGATGAGATTGTTACATTATTTGATGTGTGTGTTTGATGAGATTGTTCCATTATTTTATGTGTGTGTTTGATGAGATTGTTACATTATTTGATGCGTGTGTTTGATGAGATTGTTCCATTATTGATGTGTGTGTTTGATGAGATTGTTCCATTATTGATGTGTGTGTTTGATGAGATTGTTCCATTATTTGATGCGTGTGTTTGATGAGATTGTTCCATTATTTGATGTGTGTGTTTGATGAGATTGTTCCATTATTTGATGTGTGTGTTTGATGAGAGATGAGATTGTTCCATTATTTGATGTGTGTGTTTGATGAGATTGTTCCATTATTTGATGTGTGTGTTTGATGAGATTGTTCCATTATATGATGTGTGTGTTTGATGAGATTGTTCCATTATTGGTTTTGTGTGTTTGATGAGATTGTTCCTTTATTTGATGTGTGTGTTTGATGAGATTGTTCCTTTATTTGATGTGTGTGTTTGATGAGATTGTTCCATTATTTGATGTGTGTGTTTGATGAGATTGTTCCATTATTTGAAGCGTGTGTTTGATGAGATTGTTCCATTATTTGAGGTTGAGTTTAGAAAAAATACTTTTGTAAAAATCTTTAGTTGTGAGCAGCATTGGTGGCATTGCAATTCAAAGACTATTAATTCTAAGAACCGTTTATAATGGCTGAAATAATTGGTCAGTGAGAAAAAGCACTGAAGAATATTTCAGCAGTCAATAACGTTGACAATTGGTTAACAGGAGATCATTTATATAACTTTTCGTCAGAAAATATTTCCCAGTAGTCCCAAGATAATTTGTTGTTAAAAAATGTGTTTAGACACTGCACACAGGCTAATTAGAAAATAATTTATTGAACAGTGAGTGGATAAATGTGAAAAAGACACACAAAACAACGAAAAACGTGAAGCATTCATTAGAAAACAACATGATAATTTTAATTTCCTTAAAAGAAGGATAAACTTAGCTCAGATTATACATGACGGGAATGTTTTTCACTTGGTCGAATTGTTTTCTCTCATTGTGATAAATGGATCACTTTTTGAATAGCGACCTAAGACCGGCATCAGTTGTAGTTCACTACTCCGAGCTCCGTATGACCACAATAATAATACTGTGGAGGGAGGTGGGATAATTGTGAGTAGGTGCTAGGGAGGGACTAGAGTGTAGAGAGGCAGTTGCTACGAGACAGTGATCAATGGACTGACCACGGGATCTGAGACATTTACTGACCAAGGGATCTGAGACACTTACTGACCACGGGATCTGAGACACTTACTGACCACGGGATCTGAGACACTTACTGACCACGGGATC
The DNA here is from genome assembly GCA_002072015.1 of Radix auricularia. Taxonomy (NCBI): domain Eukaryota; kingdom Metazoa; phylum Mollusca; class Gastropoda; family Lymnaeidae; genus Radix; species Radix auricularia. The sequence goes on along the minus strand of MUZC01000696.1, from coordinate 80,872 downwards.
TGAGACACTTACTGACCACGGGATCTTATACACTTACTGACCACTGGATCTGAGACACTTACTGACCACTGGATCTGAGACACTTACTGACCACGGGATCTGAGACACTTACTGACCACGGGATCTGAGACACTTACTGACCACGGGATCTGAGACACTTACTGACCACGGGATCTGAGACACTTACTGACCACGGGATCTGAGACACTTACTGACCACGGGATCTGAGACACTTACTGACCACGGGATCTGAGACACTTACTGACCACGGGATCTGAGACACTTACTGACCACGGGATCTGAGACACTTACTGACCACGGGATCTGAGACACTTACTGACCACGGGATCTGAGACACTTACTGACCACGGGATCTGAGACACTTACTGACCACGGGATCTGAGACACTTACTGTTCACGGGATCTGAGACACTTACTGATCACGGGATCTGAGACACTTACTGACCACGGGATCTGAGACACTTACTGACCACGGGATCTAAGACACTTACTGACCACGGGATCTGAGACACTTACTGACCACGAGATCTGAGACACTTACTGACCACGAGATCTGAGACACTTACTGACCACGGGATCTGAGACACTTACTGACCACGAATCTGAGACACTTACTGACCACGGGATCTGGGACACCTACTGACCACGGGATCTGAGACACTTACTGACCACGGGATCTGAGACACTTACTGACCACGGGATCTGAGATGAGACACTTACTGACCACGGGATCTGAGACACTTACTGACCACGGGATCTGAGACACTTACTGACCACGGGATCTGAGACACTTACCTGTGTATAGGAATTCGAAGATTAAAGCGGCCACTGGGTGCTACTGTAGACGGCAAGTATAGGGAAGTTGTAGATGGAAGGGGCCAAAGGGGGTGTAATTGTATGTCACCATTTTTATTGCCCCTGTATATAGGGAAGTTGTAGATGGAAGGGGCCAGGGGATGTAATTGTATGTCACCATTTTTATGGCCCCTTTATATAGGGAAGTTGTAGATGGAAGGGGCCAGGGGATGTAATTGTATGTCACCAATTTTATGGCCCCTGTATATAGGGAAGTTGTAGATGGAAGGGGTCAGGGGATGCAACTGTATGCGGCAATTTTTATGGCCCTTGTGTGTAGGGAATTTGTAGATGGAAGGGACCAGGGGATGTATCTAGTGACGTATCCAAATTACAGGTCCGACCCCGCGCAAGTTTTATAGATGAACGATTTTACCCCGGCTTAACATTTATTGTCTAACATCCGGGATTGCAATATAAGGGGGCATTTTTGTTCCTGGACATTCGGAAGGAATGGGGACACACTCACACAATCTACCATGGGAGACGGAGACCGGAGTGCAGCAGAGAAAGAATGTTATAGAATAGCAGTCAGAATTGATGAAAAATAAAGAGAAGAATTATTTGATTAATATATAGACGTCTTTGTTGATGATGAGGTTGAGAAAAAAAGACTAGTAAAACAACGTGTGGCAAGGCTCTTTACAATAGTTTCACAGATAAACTTGATGTCCCGCTTACATTCAGATCAGATTGGGATGTTTATACTGTGGCATAGAATAACATGTCTTGTATTAAATAGAACAATATACTTTACTATTATTTTTGTGCTTGGATATATTTGTAGTCGTTTTTGTTTGTTTGTTTGTTTGTTGTTTTTTTTAACACTAAATTTTGAAGAAAGAATATGATATTAAAACATATTCCTGCGCAATGATAAATGACACGATCAGATCAATTTGTATGTCATTAGGGCTTAACCACAAAATGGAGTTTTAATATTAAGAAGATAAACATAAAGTTAAGCAATATTCTTGCTTAAACAATAACTTTTATTATGCTCAGAATACTGGTGTGAACAAGCAATGTAAAGTCTCTGGATAAATTTTTAAAATTTGACGTAAATTTAAAATGATTTTTCAGGGATTTAAAAAAAAAAGTAATATCCATTTATGAACATGATTGCAAACTTCATACCCGTCTAAAATAAATGTTTGGACAACTTTTGAACACACACAGTTTTGCAATTTCTCCCTGCATCCCACAGCATCATAGCTGTGGTATCACACAGATGAAATACACTAATATGAAAAGACTTTTGGAGTCAATAATATATATAAGTAAATATTAAATATCGGTAATGATTAGCGTATGGGCAAACCTGGAAATGGCACAGGACAAGTTGTTGAAAAAACATAAAAAGAATAAGCGTTTGAAAAATAATCCCGATACATAACAACAAATTTTTAAGTATTTAATGGGAATTGCAATTAGAAGTTAAGGAAGAAGCAAACATATTATTGATTGAATTTTCTATATGAAGAAGAGGTTGTACCAGTATAGTACATTACTTGTCAAAGCTACGGAAACTGTCTAGTTTCACGCCCATCAATTTTATTTCCCACTGATTACCTTGGCATCGTTCTTAATGCGCATTCCACAATACTAAATTTTAAAAATGCCCCCCCTCCCCCGAAAAAAAAATTAAGGACATCCATCCCCTGCCGACTACACAATACACAAAATAAAGTTCAGTTGAAATGATAGTGTGTAATCGAAGCATAACCAAAAATTACTTAAATGTCTTAAAATGCACAAAAACGACTACTTCCAAATGTTTTTGACTGAATGTATACAAACGTTATTATGTTTTTAAAAAAAAGTCTATTTACCGTTTGAAATATATTATGCACAGAATTTCTGGGCGTAACGCATTTTAATCAATTTAAAAGTATATTCACTTTATTTGTCGTAAGCGAAAACTTTAAAGAATAATTTTAAGCTTTTGAATCTTTGACAAAATTACAAAATTTACACAAGCAAAATATTTCATTTTTAAATAGCGAATACTTATAAATTTCTTGTTCAAAAAGCTCACTTTTTCTAGTAGAAAAATTAACAAGAAGAAATGATCTGCCGCAGCCAACGATTATTCCTTGACGTCAACGCTGTCAACCACGACCCTGTGAGAGCTGATGACGTTGACTTATAAAAAAAAACTTATATAATCTTATAGGCCGCCATTCTTTTTTTCGTTTTGAATTTTTTCATCACATTATCCTGAAGTTCTTGAAAGAGTATAAAACAACAGTTTCCGCTTATTTTCATTTTCTGTCTATTTTTTGTGCTTAATTTCTTCCTTATTAATACAGCATTTTTATTAGGTTTTAAATGACCAAACCAAAAGAATACTGTAGAGTTAAACACTTAAACCAGAAAAGGGCAGTAATTCATTTTCTACGCTAAAATCTACTAAGTAGGTTCTGCAAGTGGACTCCTCATTTCTGTCTCTCAAACTTTACGTGTGATCCAATAGCCTTTTTATATTATGGGTTAATTACGACTTATGATCCCCAGGTATCCTAGCTGTCACAGGTAACAGCGTGGTTTTAACTGTGATACTGAGGGACCAGAAGCTGCGAGGCAAACCTCACAATCTGTTGCTCATAAGCCTGGCGTGTTGTGACCTGGGGGTTCTGTTCGGAGGATATCCTTTTACCATTATCTCGGGATACAAGTAGGTGTCATCTTTAGATCTCTCGTTCATGGACAATTTAATATTAGGTAAAGCTCCATCATTTTAGGTCAGCTCTCATCAACCAAAAGCAAAGCAACAAAAGTAAAAGAAAAACCAAAAA
>MUZC01000696.1:69698-72198 GCA_002072015.1 Radix auricularia | reverse complement strand
CTGATGGGAGGTCTGCTCTTTTGGGAGTGGGCTGCCTGGGCACCTACGAACATGTTTGGCGGTGCCTACCATGTATAAGGAGAGATGGAATTCCCTACTTCGCCTCGAAACAACCCCGTCGCAGCCCCGGCCCAGCATACGAGTCTAATTGGTTGATCTGTCGCTAGATAACGGGATTATTCAATTGGCTCACCTTAGGGAGCCAAGCGCCGAGTGATCCCTTCCCGCTTTCTTCCCCTCGACTCCCCGATCCAGTCACTGAACTGGGCAGCGGGTGCAGAAAGGTCCTAAACCGTGCCAGTTCTCGGTCGGAAGTTTTTCTCAGACCTTAAGTCCGCGGTGATCTTCATGGTCTTCTTATTTGCTAAACACGTACTGGCACTCACGGCCTTAGAACCCATATCTGACACTTGTGCTATAAATATGGAACAAAAAGTTCGCTTAGGAATCCCAACCCTCAACGGATGTTGTTTTGTTTTTATCTTCGCATGTGGTTTCAAATTATTGATATCCTTAATTTCCCTGCCGCCTCATATCTGTATCCACAACTCGGGTAAGCCATAATTTAATACTGCACATGGACAACGAAAATACACATTCCAAAAAGCTTGAGAATACTCTCTAACAACTTTGAGTGACACTTGGTAAACCTGCTTCATCTGCTGCATGTGAAGTGCAAATAAACATTTATCAAAGGACGGCTCAATCGCCGCCTTATGTCCAGCGTGAATCGGGAAGTCAAAAAGTGCGCTTCTGTTTTAGGGGCTCGCCTGCAATGCCACGTGAACAAATGAACGGACCAAACCGAATTGTAAACAAACAACATAGATTAATTGAGCGGTGAAATTTTAGAACTTCAAGACAGTTTTCAAGTTTCTATGCATCCTTGATTGAAAGTCTTTTGCAAATAAGTTTTATTATTACAATAATTTTTTTTAAAATATCAGTTTTTAAAGTTGAAAATAATAAAAAAAAATTTTTTACTCTACCGATGACTTGCCATCCTCCCCACCCTTCTCTCACACACCCTGATTTAATTTAATTGACTACAACAACAACAAAAAACGTTCATCTGTCCCAATTTATAAAGCTACAAGAAGCTGGTAGTAAATTAGTGTAACGTAAAATAGGACCTCTAATAGTCTCAACAATTTCTCCATTTCACACTATCTGGTCTCTACAATTTCGCCATTTCACACCATCAGGTCTCTACAATTTCCCATTTTACACAATCTGGTCAGTAAAATTTATCCGTTTTACAACATCTAGTTACTACAATTTCTCCATTTCACACCATCAGGTCTCTACTATTTCCCCAATTCGCACCATCTGGTCTCTGCAATTCGCACCATCTGGTCTCTACAATTCGCACCATCTGGTCTCTACAATTCGCACCACCTGGTCTCTACAGTTTCTCAGGGGTTAAAGTGCACGGACTGACCGCGCGCATACATAGTGAAAACTAACCGAGAAACCGGCTAATTTAACTCTAGAGTTTTTTTGTTTTTTTGCTGCTAAGGATTTCCGCCGTGCGGCCTTCACTGATGAGATAGAAATCTTTAATCTTGTAGCTTTGATCTTAGCTCTCCATTTCTCATTAGCATTCACGACCTTAGGGTGAGGGGAGGGTTATGTTATTTGGTGAGGTGGACAGACGGAGTCGTATTGAGAAGTTTTTGACAAGGGCGGATAAGCCATGTTGATGTTTGTGTTGATGGTTGTTGAATGTAATGTTGATAAATGTATTGATGGACAAGTTGAAAAATTGTTGATAAGCTATGAGCAACACTCAACAAGGGAATAACGAGGCGTTAAGATATTATTTTACTGAGGTTGGTGTTAAAATGTAACAAAGAGTTTAATATTTTGAGACTTGGGTGTAAGCAAATTTATGTTCATTAACAAGCAGCAATATGATAACTTCAATGGCTGGTCTGTGAATTAAATCATGGACTCAATAATAACTTCAAAATGGCAAATAAACATCTTAATGTGTAATCCGTCAATCTTCTGTGAACGTTCAGCATCAATACAGAGAAGAAGCAAAATGTATCTTCTAAAACAAATGGAAGCGAAAGTGGTGAAATTGCCTTTTTAAATTTTATTTTTTTAAATTCTTTTTTTTTTTATAAATATATTCTAAAGTGACAAGTGGTCAGTGTCTAACAACCTAAGAGTGTATATTAATGATCTATAAATTAAAATTCCTATTTAATAGTACTTTAATTACAAATTATAACCTCGACAACATTACTTATTACTTAAATGAGTAACTTAAGGCTCTGTAAAATATAATATCTATTTCATTGCCCCCAGCCACTTAATTAATTAATTTCAAGAGTTTCAGATATTGATTAGCGTCTAGTCAGGTTTGTTTGACACAATAAACGTTTCAAATAAAATAATTTGTGGTCGTCAGTTATATTTACAACAATTCAAGATCAATCATTTCGGTAAGCACATTTCCGAGAAAAGTTTTTTTTTTTTTTTTTTTTTTTTT
>MUZC01000696.1:31500-69525 GCA_002072015.1 Radix auricularia | reverse complement strand
AGAAAAAAAATAATTAAAAAGCCTTTTTATAAAATGATTGAGGGGAAGCAGCTCTTGGCTCTTGGTCAACCCACACATTACACGCCCCTGTTAGCCAACTTATCGATACGCTCATTCACAGTTAAATTGATTTTTTTTTAATGCAGACGATAGGTCTTGTTTTACACGTGACTAGACACGTGATATTATTTATCAGCGTTGTGATGGCAGATTTTTTTTAACCCGTCTGAGTGACTTGAGACATGTAAATGATTCCATTTGGATGTTGTTAATGTCGTGTGGAATGATGACGTCATTTAATGTGGAAATTATGGCGTCTTGTTGTCAATAAATACTACGTTGTATCGGGACGAATCCATCGTATAAGAAAATAATGGGAAACATCTCAGCTTTAATAATGTAGCTATTAAAAGAATTGTTAAGCTTTGTATGAACGTTTTATTAATTTTTTGTTAATTTACTGCCTGTAAACATAAACACACTCAGGCGCCAATAATACCAATAACGAAAGTAACGGCAATATGACATATCCTAATGTAAGCATAGTTCTATCACCATGAACACTGTTAATTTTTGTAATACAGCTGATAAAAAACTATTTAGGGTGACTTAGTGCTCGAATTTAAATCACAAACGCTAATTGTATAAATTTTGGGGTTTAAAAAAAATTGTTTTTTTTATTAAAAAAGTAAATTTTAAAAAATATTTAAAGAAAAGTTTCTTTTCTTCCATAAAATCGTGTCATGTTTAACTATGAATGAAGTTTAGGAAACATGTTGACGTCTATGTGTAAGGAAATCACTAAATTACTGCTCCCGGCATAGCAACATTCACAATTTTCCAGAATTCGGATTGGATAAAAATGTGCATCTATTTAGCTTTGGAGTATGATTAGGTCTACTTGCTCCCCACCCCTCCCCCACCACCATATTTTTTTAAATAAAAAGACAGCTTTCCATAACCTAGTGTTGTTTTCGTCGACGAAAACTAAAACTAAAACCTTCGTTAACGAAAATGTTGACTTTTTCGTCAACGAGAATAAAAACGAAAACTAAAATTGGCAGCAAGACTAAAACTAGACGAAAACTAAATCTGGTAGACAAAAGACTGAATAAAAACTGAAACTAAAACTCCCCAACGAAATAAAAACTAAAATCCCCATTTATCGTTATTTCCGGTACTGCAGGCGAACTATCTATTCTACGAAATTTTTATGAATTATGACCTAGGACATATCTAATTTCTTTGATGATCGCGCATGCGCATCAACTGAGCGATAATCAGTGCTGCCAGTGCAAGGCTTTTCAACCTAGATTTAGGTGTTTTTTAACCTCGTCTAGGTTTCTTGGTTTTTATTTTAAAAATAGTCATAATCTAAGTTTTTTAAAATAATTGTTTTTTTTAAATAGTAAATATCATTAAATATGCGATTTGCCGAACATACACGTTTACTCGAAGGCAATAAAGTTGTTATGTCATCAGTAATTCCAGCACTTATGGACATAGAATATCATCTTCTTGAGGCACAGTCTGATCAAGCTCTGGACGCATCACTAAAAGAGCTTTTAAGTCACCTTTTTGGATGGCATGAGGTGACGATTTTTTTTTGCGTTGGAATCAGAGTCTGATATTTTTTAACCTAAACCTTCTGAAGCTTGCCTGCTTGATCCTACAACTGTGTCAGCCCTGTTCTTGAACTTGAACTTGAACTATCCCTTAACCCGACGCTGGGTCGTTGGGGCACCATTTTGAGCTGCGCACTAACTCATGCCAAGTGTCACGGTTCTGAAGGGTAATCTACAATTGTGTCAAAACTACCGCACAATTAGCCTGATCAGTCACCCCAGCAAAGTCATGCTCATGGCAATACTAAACAGACTAAAACCACAAGCAGAGCAGATCATTGCAGAAGAACAAGCAGGCTTCAGAGCAGGAAGGAGCACAACAGAGCAGATCTTCAACTTGCGAGTGCTCTGTGAAAAACATCTGCAACACCAGAGGGACCTCTTTCATGTCTTCATAGACTTCAAAAAGGCGTTTGACAGAGTGTGGCATGCAACACTGTGGGCAACCATGCACAAGTACAATATTAACGCCAACCTCATTACTGTGATCAAGAACCTATACAACAGAGCATCCAGCGCAGTACTCTACAGCCCTGTTCATTTCAGGAAAAGAGCATCTTCTAAATGCAGCAAAACAGTTTGTGTTGCGAGAAGAAACTGCTTCAGCAGCAGCAGCCGCAGTAAGTGCACAGCTTGGTCAAGTGATTTCAGCTGCTGGTCAGCCTATTCCTAACCGAAACTATCACTGCAACTGCATCTCCTGATATCGTTTGTTCCTCAGCCCTGACTACATCTGGACCTCCTCTCAAGCGCATCAAATCCCTAACGCAACACATTGCGGACACCACACCCATCACTAATATTATGTCTGCAGTTCGTGGGCCTAAAGACGAACAGGCAGATTATGTGTTGCACTATAAAGAAGCTGCCACAGCGGTCAGTGAGGATGGCAATGGTTTAAGCTACTGGCAATCACAGAACGTTCAAAAAACGTTTCCGTTGCATGCACCATTGGCTTTAGATATATTGAATGCATCAGCTTCGGAGGCTTAGGTGGACATTTTTTTTTCTCTTTGTGGTGATTTGACAACTGGGAAAAGAAACAGGACTAATCAGAGTCTTGAAAAACGCGTCTTTCTCAAGCTGAACAGTCATTTGTTTTGACGTTTAGTCTTCACTCTTCAAGTGGACTGTTGTTACTTAGTTTAGTTAGTTCCTAGTTCTATGTCATAGAATGAATACGTTTGTTTTAATTTTGACTTACGTTTTTGGTTTCTTATTGTTATTTCGTGTTTTTTTTAAATTATTTTTTTTACATGCACTGCAAGTCTGCTAGTCTATAAAATAGTCAAAAATTGAGTCATGGCATTGGCACATAACATAATGTGATAATGTGACTCATAATGTGACAATGGAGTACATGGAGCTGTCATCTCTGTGACTACTATTATTATGCTTCAATCTGTTTCAACAATTGGTCATGAACAATGATGTTATTAGCTATTGGTGTTTACGATACTAAAACTAAAAGTGAAACTAAAATGATTAAGACGAAAACTAAAACTCTGGTGTTTTAGTTTTAGTCGAAGAAAACTAAAACGAAAACTAAAATTGGGCCTAAAACTAAAACTAGACTAAAACTAAAATTATTACAGAAAAAACGAAATAAAAACTGAAACTAAAATAGGACCTGGGACTAAAACAACACTACCATAACCTTTGTGGTGAACATCACGCGTCATACTGTAAGAACAGATCATTATAGAATTACTAGGTGAGGTTGAGGAAGCAGGTAAAGATGGCAAAAGGAATAATTAAATAAGCTCATCGTGTCTCATCACAGCTGATTGCTCTTACAATGACTTTGCCCGACGACTGACTCCATCAAATAAGCAATCATTTATGGAATGTTGTTGTTGTTTTTTAAAATAAATTCTGCTTTACTTATTTCACCGCATTGGTTATTTACAAGAATATGGTCTCTAAAACAGTTCAAAGGTATTTAAAACAACACTTTAGCATAATAAGCAAATTCAAACACGCTTCTATCTTGAGATATAGCTGAGATCAAAGGCGACACTAGTTGGTGCGGATGGTGCGGTTTGCACCGGGTAACACCATCACAAGGGGTGACACCATCACAAGGGGTGACACCATCACAATAGGAGACACCATCACAAGGTGTGACACCATCACGAGGGGTGACACCATCACAAGGAGTGACACCATCACAAGGGGTCACCAAAACGTAAATTTCTCTGTTCCCGTTATTCGACCCCTGGCAGACTCGGAGGAGGTCTATGGGGTGAGTCTTGAAGGGGTGACACCACTAGTTACCGCACTGGGTGACACCATCACAAAGGTTGACACCATCACAAGGGGTGACACCATCACAAGGGGTGACACCATCACAAGGGGTGACACCATCACAAGGGGTGACACCATCAAAGGGGTGACGCCATCACAAGGGGTGACACCACGAGTTGCCGCACTGGGTGACACCATCACAAGGGGTGACACCATCACAAGGGGTGACACCATCACAAGGGGTGACACCATCACAAGGGGTGACACCACGAGTTACTGTGCTGGGTGACACCAACCCTAGTGACGCGACTGGCTGAAACATCTTCAATCAGGCTACTTGCTACAAACTAAACAAACAAAAAGGCCCAGATATGCAATGTCCACTAATGCCTTAAACACAAAGTTTCCGTAACAAGTCCTTACATTCAATTTAACAAGTCAAAGTTGACTTTTTTATTTTACTTCCAAGTCCGACTTCTGGTGAAGGTTTCCAACAAAATGAAATTATTTCATTGGGTGGCTGAGGTCAAGACGTCTGACGTGGTTGGTTAATCCGATTTGTACAGTCGCTGATGTTGGCTTGGATAAATACAAAGATACCCGCGTTGGGAGAGGTCGCACTCTTGCTTATCTCTAGAATGTATTTCTGTTTGACTAATGACGTGTGCACACTTTTCTCTGTTCTACTTCTGCTTGTCTCTTGGTTTGTACCAGTGTCTTTATTTACAACTTTGGTCTCCATTTATTTCTTCTTGTCTCTTGGTTTATATATGTGTGTATATTTACTACTTCGTCTCTATTTACTTCTTCTTGTCTCTTGCTGTACCGCTCCTAGACTATCCCCGTACTTCAGGATTTTTTAAAAATTTATTTGTAAACACGTGTTTTTCTCTCTACTCTGGCTCGTCTCCGAATTTGCTCTTACATTTCTCTCTACTCCTGTTTTTTTTTCTTCGATGATCCAAGAAATGGTAAATTGTATTGCAAAAATATCAACTCGTTTTCTTAGAAATTCCATAACAATCGATGCTAATAAGTTTACTGTTTATCTAATTACGACTCTCTTACGATGCAGAAATTATTGTGTACGGTGTTTAACCATTGTTTGAGTCTAGTTTGGTTATTTTATTAGAGATTCGAATATTTTTATGGCGTTGGGTTTTCCTTGTTAGTTCAGGCAACACATTCTACGCCCGAATGCAACTCGGGAAGAAGAAGATACGTATGTGTATTCTACCGCAGACAGTTTTAAATAATTTTGGTAGACTTTAAAAGAAAACCGCCTCTCTGAGGCTAAGTGAGATGGTTGTAATCTAAATAGAGCTGATATGATTGCAATCAGACTTAAGGTCGATAGCCTCTAATAGGATATACTTTATGGAGCCGTGTAGCTCTGAAAAATTTAATATCTTATTATTTCCATCTCCAAATCATATATTTTTTAAAGAAAACATTTTAAACTATGAATTGGCTTGGTGCTATCTATACATGTGAGAAAAACATTAGGGCCTAAAGACTGTTTCTCTGCCCAAGACATTTTTTCTCACCAAAAAACTCTAAAACTTGTCACCCACCCCCTACCTCGTCTTCCTTTGCAATGACCCTACTTAAGTGCACTTTACGTAATGGATATAATTTCATTAATTTCGTACAAGGCTCTTTTCACATCAATTTGTCTTACATCTATAACACGTATATTGATCAATTGTTGACCCACTTTTAGCGTACCCATTCCTTTATGTTTTAAAAAGATCTATACTTGAAGGTTTGTTCGATACATGTATTGATGGATGGTGGGGTTGAGGGGTGGGCCAGTTTTATGGGGGTTGGATTGCTGGGTGCATAACACAGTATATACCTATGTGGCGAGATTAAATATCTATAGTTGCCAAAGTGAACTGATGTCTAATTAATACAACTCTTTGACTTTTATCTACATAGGCTCAGTATTAACAGGCCCGTCGCTAGTCGGTTTCAGTGTAGTGGGGGGGGGGGGATTGTGACTCTTGACTAGGACCCTAATATAATGGACCACTCCACGCGTTTTTTTACATTTATGCTGTATGTGTAAAGTCAGAGAGGCTCACTTGTACCTAATTGTGTGGGGGCCAGATATTTTTTTACTTGCTTTACTTATAATTATGTTTTGTCACAATATATCATCTTTCTTACACACAAATAAATTATGTTTTCAATTTTACAAAACTTCGGTTTTAAATAAAACTCTAAAATTAAATTAATTCCTTGAGCATAACATTTTGAGAGGAAAAATTATTATCCTTAGTCTAGGCAGACAGGGTCGAATATAAAAATTTGAATAACTTGTTAACGCATTCTATAACTAAAAATTTCCTTAAAGTATTTTTTAACTAAACATTTCTTAACGAAATCTTTAACTAAACATTTCTTAACGAAATCTTTAACTAAACATTTCTTAACGAAATCTTTAACTAAACATTTCTTAACGTATACTTCGACTTAACATTTCTTTACTTTTCTTTAACTAAATATTTCTGAACGTATTATTTAAATTAACATTTCTTAACGTATTCTTTAACTAAACATTTCTTAACGTATTCTTCAACTAAACATTCCTTAGCGTTTCTTTATCTAAACATTTCTTTAAGTATTTTTATCCTAACATTTCTTAACGTATTCTTTAACTAAACATTTCTTTATCTAGGTTGGGGCTCCTACGGACTCGAACCTTTTCTCATCTCCTGCAGCCTCGACTGGGCAAACAACAATTTTTCCAACATCACCTACATGGTAGCCACAATCATCTTCTGCTACATCTTTCATGTCGGGATCATGGTCAACTGCTACAGGTGAGTGGGGCAGGGTGGGATCATGGTCAACTGCTACAGGTGAGTGGGGCAGGGTGGGATCATGGTCAACTGCTACAGGTGAGTGGGGCAGGGTGGGATCATGGTCAACTGCTACAGGTGAGTGGGGCATGCAGGGTACAATGACAAAATGGTGCAATCATACCCTGGTGCCAATTTGTGAGAAGTTCATGGCAGTCATGTCCAGGTAATATTACTAGAGAGTTTCTTGTTTAATGGCATAAAAAAGATAAAAGGAATTTACGGAGAATTACGGAAATATGGCGTTAAAAGAGTTCGTTCATTGGATACAAGGACTGGAGTTACTCTTTCCCCTTTCGATGATTAAAAGTTAAAAAAATGTGATTTGGCTGCACTTGGATTAGGCCACCCTGGTATTCGGCGGCAATGTTTGGTCTACAGGCAACACTTGATGCGCACTTGTTAAAATAAAAACATTATGAAGGTGGCGATTGTTCAGATGATCGATTTTTAAAAAAAATAATTGGTGGTCAGAAGATCAATGCCTTTAAGTATTTTAGACTGAGAGAAAAACATGGGCGTGAGAAGTGTTCTACTGATATCTAAAAATGAACAGCTTCTGATTACTTTCAATATTATTTTAAAAAAATTTTTTTTAAAAAGCAAGAAAAAAAAGAGGAAAAAAGCATAAACTAGGAAACAATATGCATGTTAGTAATAGAAACATTAGGGGGAAAAGTATGTCGAGAATAAATAAAAAGAACCCATAAGAAATATATAAGGATGTTTTAATAGCTCAATAAAATTGTTTTTGTAAACAGTTATTGATCTGGTTATCATTAGGGCTTGTAACGACTGGCCTTGTCAAACAACATTTCCAGGAAAAAAGAGTTTTTACCTTGAACTTGTTTTTATTTGATTGCTAGCAGTGGCACAATTTACCGAGAATTGTCGATGCTCAGTGTTATCCTACATCTATCATTGAAATGATATTTTGTCGGTTTTTTAAAATGATTACTTTTTTTTCAATACTGGATACTTGAAATGTACAGGCTTGTCCATGTGACAAATTTTTCTGTCCCATCCCATCCAATCCCAAGGCAATTTATGCCTGTCCCATCCCATCCCATCCCATGGCAATTTATGCCTGTCCCATCCCATTGCATCCCATGGGACGTTTCCCATGGGAATCCCATAGGAAAAACATTCCCATGGATAAGGCTTGAAATGTATCTCTGGCCTCATTTTAGAATTTTTCCCGACATTCTGACAGCTCAAAAACCAGATATTTACGTGGCGTTGAAATCGGATTTGCCTTTCGCTGCGTTAGTTATGAGGTGTCCATTGAGTTTCTTCTCAACAGCCCAACAGATAGTTTTAGAGGAATAATTCTATCAACGACACACTTGTCTACAATTATTGTGTTTTCCTTATCAGGCGAGAAGACCTCGTTCCTTCTTCTATTAGTGATGGTCAATGGTCACCCTATGTCCTCTTACCAATGGTGTCGCTCCTCCAACGACAAAAGTACCAAATTATAGAGCGTTTACAGTAATTGGCGAGTAAATTATAGCCCAAGGCAATCAAGGAAATAATCAACATGGCCGAGTTAGCGATAAGAGATATTAAGAGGCTCAGGGGCGATCGAGGACTTTAACATTACCTTATTTTTGTATGCACGGCACGGGTATTGTGTGCGTGTGTCCGCGTGCGCCATAACTTAAATGGCTCTATGATCAGAGGCTAATAATCGAAGCATAATCACAGTTGTGGGATCTGACTGTAGATTAAAAACTGCCAACCACTCGGCGATCGGCTACTGATTCTGTGTTGAGAGTGGTGTGAATATATGATCTGTTGTTTTTAATATCCAGTTTACGCATAGGGGCCGTCCATAAAGTACGGGTGTAAGAAAGTGTGACAGTTTGTGACAGGGAGAAGGGGGTTTTTCCGGCCATGTGTGACGTCACGATGTTTTATGTTAGATTTATAATTATTTTGTTAATTAAAAAAATATAATTTTGTACGAAAGTGTGACGTACTTTGGGGGGGGGGGGGGGGGGTCCGATATTTGTGACAGTTTGTGCCAGGGGGGAGTTAAAAATGGTCGAAATTAGCGTGACGTACTTTATGGACGGCCACATAGAAAGAAAAGTTATTTCTTGAAAAATATGGATTAATTTCTTATTTTGTGTTGAAAATGGCCTTTCAGATAAATAAACACTTAAAACATGAAATATGCATGGGTCCTGTTACAATTGTGTGGCCAGGGGGATATTTTCAGACTTATAAATTTAACACGCGGGATGAAGTTCATACAAAAAGCTTTCCAGGAACATATTGGAGAGCATCCACATGATGGCAACACCATGTTGTTGTGTTTTTACTTTAGAATAAAAGCTTTAGTTAAATAACAATTTTCGGGAGTCGGCTTCGGGGAATAGATTCCAAAATACCACACTCGAACCCTGAAGATTTAACTCATCTGGTCAAGTAGATTCTCAGACTTATATAGAATTGTTTGTGTGGTCAAGTAGATTCTCAGACTTTTTATATAGAATTGTGTGTGTGGTCAGGTTAAATTGTCATTGAGCTGTAGGCATGATATTGTTTTTTTTCTCAAATATTTGATAAAAAATGGAGATATACCAATATATATCTACATGACTGCGATAGGCAACAATGTTTAAAGAAACTAAAAAATGTGTTCCATTAGTCTTATCTCTTCATGTATCCTTCAAGGAAATAGTGATGCCAGAAAACATCTTCTGTATTACGATACAGAATTGGGTGCTAAAGCGCTTCACAAGCATGATAAACCTCGACAAATTTAGGTGATTTGACTCAATTTTTTCTCTATGCTGTGAAGTCTCACGTCAACTTTGTCAAGCCCCCTGTTCAATAATTATCAAATCCACCTCGTTTGTTGGGGATTAATTGTTGCTGGCTGACGTCCGTATCAATCATGAAAAAAATTGCTTTCAGAAAGTCTTTGAAATGACAAGGGGAAAGGGGGGAAACCAAAGCTGGGATTAAATCATTCGTTAAAAACAATCGGGTCGATTTAAAAAATTGGCTATGGCGTTGTTTCTTTGAATGTCGAAGCCAAATTTGACTGGGCAGATGGAGGTAAATTGCGGAAACTTAAGTCCCTTAAACATAAAGCAATAACTTGGAATAAGTTGGAATCAAGTAAAGTTTTGGTAAAGAGATATCAATATTGTATACACTACCAGCACTTAAAAGTTTCTCAATAAATCTCGACATCATAAGACTGTCACGATTCAAAGCCAACATTCAAAACCAGAGACCAGAAAAACATACATGCCATAAGTCATTCAGAGAACCTGAGTTTACCCAGCTCCAAATGGGTACCTAACACTTGTTAGGCGGCTGGGTAATGCATGTAACCATCATAGCCGTAGCTTGTGAACACTACATCACTTGCCAACAGAGCATCTGTCATGGTCTGTGGACTCAATTATATTCTGCATAGAAGGAGCGTCTGTATATATAAGATAAGAAAAGATAAGATAAGATAAAATAAGATAAGATAAGAGCCTTGGTATGGCAAATCAAAAAGCAGATTTAAAAAAAAACAGAACATACTTGAGACCTGAATGGAAGGACCATTGAAATGTCATTTTTAGGTGTTATTCTTGGTTTCATAGAAAAGAACTAACCCAAACTAAAGATACAAAATACTTAGGAGTCATAATAAATGAGAAACTATCTTGGAATCCCCATGTCAATGAAGTTATTAAAGAATGAAACAAAACCTTAGGTTTTATAAAAACAAACTTTTATAAATGTAATAAAGATATAAATCTAAGATGCTACCTCACCCTGGTGTGACCTATACTAGAATATGCATCTCATAATCCCTATTCACAAAAAGGATATAAGTTAACCTGCTCTAACTATAGAGGAATATCACTCCTCACAAAACTCATAGCAAGAAAACTTGATAAGTATAGTGAATAGATACTAGGGGACTATCAACTACAGATCACATTTTTACTATAAGATGTCTCCTGGAGAAATGCCATGAATATAACATCGACATAGATCAACTCTATATCGACTACAAAACTGCATATGATAGTGTAAACAGGAATTACCTATACAACGCATTACAGGAACTTGGAGTCCCATAAAAACTAACTCGGCTCATATATAAGACAATGGCAAACTCCAAAAATAGAGTCAAGTTACAGGGAGATTACTCAAGGGAGTTCACAGTTGACTGTGGTCTCAGACACGGAGATTCACTATCATGTATGCTATTCAACATCACACTAGAGAAAATTATTAGACACATACATTTTAGTTCATGAGGAGCCATAACTATTTCCTGAGAGGCATAACAGAACAAAGACCATCAGGAACCTTGTGCAGCCAACTACTTCAATACCTGGCATATGCAGACGACATAGCGCCACTGGGAAGAAACAGGAACGACATAGATAAAGCTTCAAGGAACTTGAAAATGCGTCTGCCGAAGCTGGTCTCGTTATAAACGAACCAAAGACGAAATACATGATTATGTCACGAAACACCCATACTAATGATAATATCATTATAAACAAACACATATTTGAGAGAGTTACTAACTTCGAATATCTAGGGGCAACTATAAACGAACACAATGAGTTAAGTTCGGAGGTAAAAGAAACGTTAACAGCGGGCAACCGCTCCTATTTCAGCTTACAAAAACTTCTAAGAAGCAAAAACCTCTCAAAGGGAA
The DNA here is from genome assembly GCA_002072015.1 of Radix auricularia. Lineage (NCBI taxonomy): Eukaryota > Metazoa > Mollusca > Gastropoda > Lymnaeidae > Radix > Radix auricularia. The sequence continues at coordinate 58,099 of MUZC01000696.1, read as the reverse complement.
CAAAGAAAATAATATACACCACTATTATAATGCCAGTAGTAACGTACGCTAGTGAGACTTGGACCCTGACCAAAAAAGGCAGAGAACCTGCTCAACACTTGGGAGAGGAAAATACTTAGGAAGATATTTGGCCCTGTGATCGAAAATGATATCTGGAGAATTCGCACAAACCAATAACTATACCATAGGTACAACGACCCACCCCTAATCACATGTATAAAAAAAGGAAGATTACGCTGGGCAGGGCATGTTGAAAGGATGCCAGAATATAGAGCAGCAAAAATTATTTACAGGCAGAAACCAGGGGGCAGACGACTCGCTGGTCGCCCAAGACTGAGGAGGATCGATGACGTGGAAATTGACCTACACCAGCTGGGGGTTCGAGCATGGAGAAAGAAAGCCATCGATCGATCTGAATGGAATGATGTGGTGGAGCAGGCCAGAGCCCTTCATGGGCTGTAGCGCCACGGATGATGATGATGTTAGAAATATTTAGTTTCATGACAGAACAATGTAGCTTGGTATTAGAAATATTTAGCTTTAGTGTTAGAAATATCTAGTTTGATGATATAACAATTCAGCTTTTTGTTAGAATCATTTAGCTTTGGTGTCAGAAATATTTAGCTTGATGATCTTTTTAATTGCATGTCTGGGGTATGTTAAAATTTTAACACACACTGCCAGATAACATCGGTCAATTAAGACATGTATGTACATTGTTATGAAGTTTAAATTTGTTCACTGTTGTAAAAATTCTCATTTTCCGATGAAATAACCGTGCAACAGGGCAGTGCGGTCAGTCGGGTCATATAATTTGGTATCTGTTTCAGTATCTGTGCAATAACGCTGGTCAGCAATACCCTAATAACTCCACCTGGTGTTCACACTAACAGGCCGTAAATATTTCGCCCAGATCCATGCAGATGTTTTGATTTTTTATTTAGACTTGACCAGGCAGCAGAAAAAAAAATAAATGAAAGGTTTTATCTTTTTATTATTTTCAAATTTGGTTCGTATGCTTTTTCTTCTTGTAAGTTATAGAAATAATGTGGACTTTATCCGTCGTCTCGGAATACTCATAGATCAAGTCAATTTACAAACTGACAGAAAAGTAATTATCTTTTTTTTTTTTTCTTTTTTTTTAAATAAATATTTTTTATTAAATTAAGGGATTTTAAATGACAGTCTGGAGTGAAAATTTCGACATCCAGTTGAAGATAACTCTAAGCAGTAGCTTTTTGAAGATGTTTTTGGAGGCTTGTTATCAACGAAATGGCAAATTATTCTCTCACACTGTTCTCAAACTTCTTCCCTTTTCACTTAGGGGCCGTCCAGAAAGTACGTCACGATCCAAAGGGGGGGGGGTGTAATAAAGTGTGACAGATTGTGATAGGATGAGGGAGGGTGTCCGGCCATTAGTGACTTCACGTGTTTTGTATCAAATTTTAATTATTTTGCTAATAAAAACATATTTTTGTTCGAAAGTGTGACGTACTATTCGGAGGGGGAGGGGTTAGCATCCGAGATTTGTGATTGTTCGTGACGTACTTTATAACGGTTCTTATATCTCTTTTTTAAGCCAATCAATTTTAAAAATATTTCCCTACAAGTAATTTCAGGTGGATGTCTATCCAAAATGAATTAATTCAAATCATGCAAAGTTCATGGCTTCATTAAAAATCTCCGCTTAAATGACATAAAACTTTAGTAAGAACGTACACAACGCCAGACCTATATTCATCTTTGTACAACTAGCTATAGCAACTGAATATATTTTCTATTGAAACGTGTTTTTCGTGATCGCAGAGTGTAATTGTGCCAAATCCTGGGATAATTTCAAGAACCTTTTCCTCTCCCACTTGCTGTATCTTATCTATTCTCCCTTTTATGTACATGTCTACCCTTCATTTTTAGATTAATTTCAAATTTTATCGCATTATGCTCTATGGCAATATGATGTTTTACGCCGAGACCTCCAGTCTTTACTCTGCTTAATCGCTGCACCCCTTCATTGGCTGTGGTGGTTGAGATATACACCGACATCCTTTAAATGGTGGGTCGGGAACAGTAACATTGTGGTGGTCAGGGAACAATAACTTTGTGGTGGCAAGGGAACAGTAACATTGTGGTGGTCAGGGAACATTAACTTTGTGGTGGCAAGGGAACAGTAACATTGTGGTGGTCAGGGAACAATAACTTTGTGGTGGCAAGGGAACAGTAACATTGTGGTGGTCAGGGAACATTAACTTTGTGGTACAAAGGGAACAGGAACATTTTTGTGTTAAAGGAATACTAACAATTACAGTTGTTATATTATCAAATACCAAATTCAAAGTCCTTTAATTAATTATTATTTACATAAAACTATTTTCAATTATTTGAAAATAATTTTTATATACACTTTTTCGAGTCCGCTGTAAACAATATTTCTCATGAAATACGTCTGCAGTTGTGATAACTATAATTAAAGCAGTTAACTTTTCCCAGGCACATCTCTAGAACTGTGGCCGAGTTGGCTGAAAGAGATCGTGAGAGAGGGCGGCGGATCGTCGTCTTTGAGGAGATGGTTCACCACACAAAAGTAGCAGACGACCAGCAGGTTACCAGGGTAAGAAAGAATTTTTAACATTATTGCCATTAACGTTCGGGTTTTATTTGACATTTAGAAATGTGCCTTTTAAAACATTTTTTTTAAATTAAACAATTCACAAAAATAAATTTACTTTAAAAAGTTTTGGACTGACCCTGACCTGAAATTTCTCTGTACAGATGTGTTTTCTAGTGGTTCTCGTGTTTGTTGGGGTTTGGACCCCCTACGCCTTGGTGTGTGCTGTAAACATATTTTACACCGATTTGCCTATCGCTGTCACGGGTAGGTTTTCTGTAACACTCATGAGCCCAAATGTGTAATCCCGTTAGTCTTTTCCCTGCTAACGCAATTCATACTCAAAAACATATTTATCTATGGCAACAGATGGACTCAATCAGGCAGCCTGATGTAAGTGTTAGTTCTAATGTTGCCTTTTGATGGTTCAGATCACAAAATGATTAAACATATTTTCATTTATTAAATAAATGATTAACCGAATGTATTATTACACTGATGAAGTATCGAGTGCTAGGGTTTATTGATTTTCGGTAACGTAACGTGTCTCCCCAGCTCTCCCCACCTTCTGTGCTAAGGCTGGATGCATGCTCAACCCACTCGTCTACTTCGCCACCAACAGAGCGTTCAGGATGAAGGCCTTAGAGATGCTGGGTTGTGTCAAGCAGGACAACGTTGTCGGGGTTGATCATCCCAAGTAAGTTTCGGTGTAGTTTTGACAAGCACCGCACGGTCGTTTCACAGCGATTTGACCATTTTAAAGGACAATCATTGCATTTGTAAATACCCCCTTCCCCGGAAACTATCACTCTTTAAGGAATATAATAAAAGAGAGGGATTTTATCTCTGTCTCACTGACCGACTGTGATTGGTTCGGCATGACTTTTACTTAACTCACGTGATCGATTGGAGAAGTTTGAAAAAGTGATGGTTGATTGGTCGAACTTGTAACGAATCCATTAGGAATTATAAGGACATATTCAACATTTAGAAAGTCATACAACTGAAATACATTATTTATAACGGAACACACAAAATCACTTATCGATTGCACGGAGAAGACTTCACGTTAAATGTGTTACATTTAGTAAACAAGTTTTAGCTTTATCGAGTACTTCTATTTTTTTCTGAGAGTCGTAACCCCTTTGTTGTGTGTGGCTCTGGAAATTTCAAATGATACAGGTCATTGGGTCCTGTACATTCTGGAGGTGACCAAAGCCGTGTTTCATGAAAGAAGGGCTGTAAAAGAATTTTATTGTTTACTGTAGGCCCCATGTTGAGAAAAACCATTACAACTCATTTTCCAAAAGGAAGTTTTATATAGGAATTATTATGACGACATTTGAACAACATGCTCCATCTCGATGATAAGAGTCATTTTGACCACATTATAAAGGGGTGTGTCATCTTGCTCCACGCATTTTTCAAATGGACCTCATTTTCTCACTGATGTGATGACGAATGACTGGTGTCAGGTCCACATATTTTCATAAAAATTTCACTGGCCTTTTGCAGGGGACATCTTGACCTCATTCAGATTCGATCTTGGCAGGATCATAGCCTCTACACCGGAGTATTTTCCCTTTTAACTACAACCAATCTCGTCCAAAAATCCAATTTCTTTGCACTCACTAGTTTCCGCACCGATTGCAAAAGTAGCAGGCTATATTTTCTCATGCCGATATCCCTGTGCAAAGACTTAAGCCTATTTGCTCACCGTTAGCAATTAACGTGTACAAGTGCTACTGAAGCATACAAGTAAATCTGGATAGTTTTTTTAAAATGAAAATAGCGCACTTTTTTATGTTACATATACTTCAAGGGATAGAAGTAATTTTAAGCAATAAAAACAGTAACGTAGGAAAAGGGGGTGAATATTTTATCCTCATATTTCATCGTCTACATTATCCCTATAAATTTCTGATGTTATTTACCAGAGTAAGGCCTGAAAACTTGATATTTCTTACAACTTACTTAAAACTAATATCCATCTTCGAACAATTTGTAAAATTTATCGCTGTTTCCTTTTTTTAATGCAATATTTGTATCATACAACACAATTAGCATAGATTGCTATGTGAGCTTTTGACAAAAAATACTGATATTAAAAGAAATTACGTAAAGTGAATTATTAGCATTCATATCCTCACAATAGAAGTCAACTAAATTTTTTCATCATTTCAAAAAAAAATATATTAACAAACAAAAACAAAAACAGAAAAAAAAACAAGAAAGAAGAAAAGAAAGAAAAACTCGACTCTCACATTTTATCACAGCCATTTTATTAGTCTAATTGGAAGCACATACCCACACACACACACACACTCACACAGGCACACACAGAAACGCGGCGTTATTTCCAAGCAGTAATATGGCTTCACATAAAAAAGCGGATTTCTCTGTCCCCGGCGTCACATCATGTGACAACGTCTGTCACATCAGCCGTGTTCAGTAATGATGGATTTTTGTCATTTGTCACGGAAGCTAAGTTTGCCACTGGCTGGTTTCTTCTCATCGTTAGGTCTACATACAATATGATCCAGGGGCGTAGCTCAGGTTAGTGCCACGGGGTTAGTCAATATTTTATTTCCATTTTCCCCCATGAAAAACTCTGCTGTTGGTCTAAAAAGCCACTTTCTCAATTCTTACACACCTAGAACGCATCGTTCCTAGCAACCCCAATCCTATGGTTGTAATTCTAGCATCGCAGGTCGGAGCACAGCTAACTGGCGCCCCAGTCTGATATTGATGGAGTAAATAAGAAACTGAAGTTTCCGCTTGACTCTGGAATTTATCAATGTCTTCTTACAAATTACCAATTAAACTGATTGAAATACCATAAATACATAAAACTAGGACATAATGTTTGGGTTTGGGTAGGTATGGACTTATTCTTATTCCTCTGTCCCTTTGTCCTCTGGGAGAAAAAGCAGATCATTGGTTGACGTCTGCGTTTGCTTCTAGACATAGATCATAGGTTGACTTCAAGGTTCTTCCATGCATATCCACCCTGGGTCAGTCTCTCCGGGCATCTCTCCTGGGCCAGTCTTACCAGCATCCTCCAGCCATGTTCCAGTCTCACCAGCATCTCCCAACCATGTTCCAGTCTCACCAGCATCCCCAGCCTTGGCCTGGTCTCACCAGCATCCCCAGGCATAGTCAAGTCTCACCCGCATCCCCCAGCCATGTTCCAGTCTCACCATCATCCCCCGGCCATGGCCCAGTCTGACCAGCATCCCTAGCCATACCCCAGTTTCACCATCATCCTCCTGCCATGGCCTAGTCTCACTAGCATCCCCCATGGCCCAGTCTCGCCATCATCCCCAGCCATGTTCCAGTCTCACCAGCATCCCCAATAGCTCAGTCTCACCATCATCCCCCAGCCATGGCCTAGTCTCACCAGCATCATCAGCCATGGCCTAGTCTCACCAGCATCACCAGCCATGTTCAAGTCTCACCAGCATCCCCAGCCATTGCCCAGTCTCACCAGCATCCCCAGCCATGGCCCAGTCTCACCAGCATCTCCCAGCCATAGCCCAGTCTCACCAGCATTACAACCAGCCACGGCCCAGTCTCACCAGCATCTCCCAGCCATAGCCCAGTCTCACCAGCATCTCCCAGCCATGCCCCAGTATTACCAGCATCACCTCCAGCTATAGCCCAGTCTTACCAACATCACCCCCAGCTATAGCCCAGTCTTACCAACATCACCCCCCAGCCATGGCTTAGTTTCATGACGCCCTCTGCCCCATATCGGGACTATCACGTGACTGAAGGCAAGTTTGACAGTTCCACCCTTACTAATAGATCAATGGTGGCGTCAGGACTCAGGAACGGAATTGTTGTTTTTTTTAATTTTTGAATATTGTGTGTGTGGGGGGGGGGTGAGGAGATTTATCATGCAACCCATGACTGTTCCTTGGTCTCAACTTAGACACCCTTTAACAAGCCAGATATATCAGCTCTTACTTAAACTCGTCGTCTGAGCCACACACTCGACAGCTTGTCAGCCACATGCCACAAGGAACTCCGCCCCGCTGCTTCTCCCAACTCTAAGCTGACGTCTGCATGTTCACCATGTCGTCTGAGTCCACCTCAGCACACACGTGACACGGGTCAAGTTTTATTGTTCTGTCCTGACTATCAGGTCGGCGATGACGTCAGAAACGGGTATCACTCAGGGCCGAACACGAGGCTAGACGCCTCCGACCTGTCCAATAGCCAGGCCAGGTTTCGTGACAAATTAGGTTTTTTACCTGAATAAATAGCTTGGTCAGGGATCAGGCGAGACATAACAAATAAAACAAGTAGAGTAATGAGATTCACATACTTATTGGGATTTGAAAAGTGTCTTCAATTAGCTGCTGAAAATGACGTTCCAAAATTGAAAAAGAAATGGTCTCACGGGGTTTTTACAACGTGTAATCAATCAGATTACTTGTCTGTCTGTCTGGGTCAATACTTGCAATTGAATTTTCAAAGACTTCCAGTTGTTCAATTCCTTTGAAATCTCCTGCATCTCAGGTCTACGTTGACGACATTGCATCATCAAAAAGTGCAGTTATTGAATAAATTAATTTTTGTGACGAATATTCTAGAGTTCGAAATTTTTGCATTTTCGATTACGTTCACAATAGGATTTCAAGCTAACTGCCTGCAAGTGCAAGTTTTCGACTACACTTGCACCGTGCGTAAATAAAATATGCGGTGCGCACTGGTTATAAGTTTTGTTACTTTTTTCATTAATTCTACACCTATTCTAACTCTGTTCCTATACCTTAAGCTTTTTAAAGAAATGTATCAGTACTTGTTTTTTCATACCATCTAATTTAGAACCATCACTTGACATTTAGAACCATCACTTGACATTTAGAACCATCACTTGACATTTAGAACCATCACTTGACATTTAGAACCTATCACTTGACATTTAGAACCTATCACTTGACATTTAGAACCATCACTTGACATTTAGAACCATCACTTGACATTTAGAACCATCACTTGACATTTAGAACCATCACTTGACATTTAGAACCATATCACTTGACATTTAGAACCATCACTTGACATTTTTGAAAGTGTGATATATAAATGTTCACAACGCCACAATTATAATCACTTCGAATTTTCCTTCAAATATTCTTAGACCGCAGTTCGGACACCTGATATCTCTATTTAATGACAACTGTTTTCTAATCCTCAGAGAGGTTGTGAAGGTATTTGACAAAATGTCCAAAGACGGCATCTACCTGGGAAGGGAGACCATCGTGATGGAACAATGTGTCACCATGTTTTAGAATGTCCAAACCAAACTGTGATACGCCTATGCCTGTGGACATCGGCAAGTCTGTCAAAGAAGTATAAAGTAATGCGTAAGCCGAGGAGGTCGGAATATACTGTCATTTATAGAACATCGGAACATCGAAGATTCAGTTTATTTTTCTTATAAAGGCGGCCACCAGATAAGTTTGGGACAGGTAATCAGTGAGATAATATTATTAGGATGCATCGATCGGAGAAGTTTGTGAGAAGACGTATGTAACTACTTTCAGAGAACATTGGGAGAAGGCGTCCTTCAGAGAAGATGAGGAGAAGGCGTCTATCGGAGGAGACTTGGAGAAGGTGTTTGTCAAGGAAATATAGGGAGAAGTCATCTTTCATAGAAGACTAGGAGAAAGCGTCTGTCAGAGAATGTTGTTACAATTCATGTTTCGGTGAGGCTTGGAGAGAAAACGCCTGTCAGAAAAGACTGGGAGAAGAAACATTTGTGTGATTTTTGAGAACGTATCTGTTAAAGAATATTAAATATTGCCAGACGGTGTTCACTTTAAACTAACATGCTGCTCCAACATATTTGTACTCGCAGCTGAAGATCCGTTCTGAATGTATTACTCATCGACTGATTAAATTAACTATGAGCTCCCATCGAAAATCAAATGCAAAACAAATTATTAAGTAGAATATAAAAAAATTAATCCACGTATTTTGAGCTAACACCAAAGTATTTAATCACAGATCATATTACCATTGTAACGTGTAGCAACACTTAATTGTCAAGAAATTCAACAACTTACTATAAGCTAGCGTGAAAGGTCTAAGAGTATACACGTTGAATTAATGCGTGCGCACATAAACTAAATTTGACACTGCGCATTTATGACTATAGCTGGGGGGTTTGGCAAAGAAAATTTTCAAAGATAATAATTTCAAGGACGTATTCCACTTCAATGTTCTTTAGTGTCGATGATTTAAATGAACATCACGAAGATGCTGCCTTCTTACATTAGGAAACAACTGGTATGAAAAAAGCAAAAAATATTTATTTATTTCAAAATCTCAATACTTTTTATACCTGATCTGAAATGTTCGCCATGCACATGTCTTTTAGATATGAAACTTAGACGTACACGTAACACTGTTAACACAGCAAACTTATAGCCATCATCCCCGGCGCTAACCCATAAATTGGTGACGTCAAAGACTCTAGTCTTGACGGTAGCTAACACACCACAAACGGCAGTATCCATTCGTGCTGTAGTTCATTAACTAAAAAAAAAAAAGCTATAATATTTTAATGAATTAAATAATTTGTGCATTGAAATTGAAATGTGTAAAAGTGTTTGTCATCTGTTGTCATCTTATGGTGTACCCCACAGAGCTGTTGTCATTCCATCGTTTGTGGTGTTCCCTGATGTTATAACTTAACGTCCGTACTGTTTGGGTTGTTTCGCTCTTTATTTGGTTCTATGATCTTCAATGTTCTAACTAACATCTGGTGTAATTTTACCATTCCATCTATTTTCAATGTTTTGACATCGGTGTATTTTACCATTACATCTAATTCCTATGTTCTACTTTTAATATCTAATATCATTTTACCATTCCATCTAATTTCAATGTTTTGACATCGGTGTATTTTACCATTACATCTAATTCCTATGTTCTACTTTTAATATCTAATATCATTTTACCATTCCATCTAATTTCAATGTTCGAATTCATATATAATATAAACCATTGCATCTATGTCAATATTTTTCATTGATAATAAAGTAGAATGCACGTCTCTATATTTCTTCAGACACAGCATAAAAGATGAGTATCTGAATGAGAAATGCAATAAATGGTTTGTATGCGTGATGTTTACCATTAATTTCCAATACGTTAGCTGATGTAAACCTTGAGATAACATTTTTTCAAACTTAAAAATAAACGAAAAAAATCCTTCCACATTTGTGTAACACAAATGTAGTTTAAAATGCTCCCAGGATCGCTTAACTATATGTCGGTGCTACGCAGGTCGGTACCAGATTAACTCCCCTGCCTGTCAAGCTATCGGAGTTCTGGAAACTTTTGGTATTGCTTTAAAACTGTCGTGAAATTAGCTTGAAGCAGTTAAATATCGGTTTTTGGGATAATAAAACCCTTTCATTTTTATACCGGTGTTCTTTAGGACCACAAAACAAACAGGAAGAGCTGCATTTAAACTTTATGGAACCATAATCCACCGTATTTGAGAAATGGGGGCCCTTTTCAAGTCCAAATATTCTATGTTAGTGCCAAATATAAAGAGAAAAATCCGAGGGGAAGGGGGCAAGAAGGTGAGGTCTCTAAGCTAAAGCTTGTTTTGCAATTAGGTAAATCCAGCACTGCACACAGGCACTGATATTCTGTGGTACAAGTAGTAAAGTAAATCAGTGCATGAAGTGACTTCGAGCGAGCGCTCTTCCTGCGTTGCCAGGTCATCGAGTCTAATACAACATTGTTTGCACAGTTCGTATCTTTGTAGCTTATTGCTTTAAGTCATGTGTAAATATATCAAATGTCTCGCGAAAGTTTCAGGAAAACGCGGTGAAAATAAATTTGATTCATTGTATCCTTTTTTTGTTTTTATTTTTTTATTTTTTAAAATCCAAATCTCCTGTTCCATGTTTGTCATGTTTCTGCCATTTTATCATTACGTCTGAAAGTTTAGGTAACTCATGTCAGGGAAAGACTACTTTGTATCTGAATGTTGTTTCTAGCTCAGCCACGCTGTGTGCACCAGGAAGATGTTATTTAATGAGGTACTTTGCGTGAGACAGTGTCTTTGAAACTGATATTACTTTACATGAGTTTCTATAACTAAGTTATTAGGTGCTGTTGACGAGGTACTGCCAATAAAATATAAACGGTGATGAAATGTACCAACCACAAGGTATTCTTCAATAGATATTTCGATTGAGATTATGTTTAGCCTAAAAATCAATTAGATTCATATTCATATTTTATTTTCAAAGAAGGTTTTCAAAAAATTGCTACTCAGTTTTATGAAATTTGCACAAATAAATATAATTAAATAAAATATTTCTAAAAATATCTGTCATCCCCCCCTTTTAATTAACTTTCTGTAGCTTATAGAACTGATACACTAAGATATTTTAACTTTTAACATTAATAATATATGCAATTTTATCAAAATAATGACATATTGTGTATACTTCCGGTAATTTGGCTCGTAAATATTACACGACTCAAACATGTAGATCTAATTGATTTTATTTTTATTCAAGAAAATCTTGAGAAAATCAGAAAGGCACACAAATGAAGCAAACATTTAAAAATCTATGACAATCATTCAGGTAATGATAATAATAATAATAATAATTATAATTATTATTATTATTATTATTATAACTATAATAATAATAATAAAATAATAATTATTATTATTATTTTAACACTAACAAAAACAACAATAATAATAATAATAATAATAATAATAACAATAATATTATGATAATTTATATAGCGCTGTATCTCAGCCAGGAGCCGGGCTCACAGCACTTTACCTGAAAAGCAATCATTTTGTCACACCTGACATGAGAAGCAATCAAACCTGAAAATCAATCATTGCAAGATTCTCCGAACAATCATTGAAGCAACACAATTCAAAAAATCATTTTAATTTGACATTGATCATAAAATTGAATTATATCAATTGTTGTGCAAGCCTGCAGGCAAAATTATTTTGAACAACGTATCCACAACATATGTAGCCTCTTCAGCGTTGGATATGTACATAGTGTTAAATATATAGACAGTGTTTGATACATCAACCACCGTCAACCATTTAAAATTGATATATTTTACAATCATTATAAATAAAAACTGCAAATATTTTAACAGAAATATATATTTTTATTTTACACATAATATCGTAGCTTCAATTCATCAAATTAATTGTAAAATAGTTTGCTTAAAAATCCCATTCTCAAATCATTAAGAGTTCAATTTTTTATCAAAGGAATATTCTATTTTTTAATATTATTTTTTAAGGATAAAATCATTCAATTATTCTGAATCCACGAAGCTGTAAGCTTTACTGCTGGTATGGCCGATGGCTAAAGACAATCTGTCCCAGAAGTTCTGAACAATTTCTTCAGAAACGTCTTCGTCATCAGGAAACTCTGTGTAGTCATTTCTCTTCATGGCCACAAGAAAGTCATGTGACATTATCTCACTGGGCGTTGGCTGGTAAATACAAAGATGGAGAGCTAAGCGTTTCTTGAAGATCTCTTCCATGATGGCCATCTGGACTCCGTACTCGGAGAAATCGCCTTCGTAAAACTCGGGAGTGACCACCGGAACTGTCTTGTGACTGTTGTTTACGGCACTGACGATATCAGACACGATAGGTGACCCTGGCATAAAGTTACGATCTTCAAAACACAAGTTATGTCCCCTTTTCTCTAGTTCCTTCACACAGTCCCGGATGACGAACTTTCGCGTTTCTTCTGTGTAAAGTAAGTAGGCATCAAATTTAAATCCGTTTTCTGTTATTGTTTTAAGTTTAAACCCACCAATCTCTGCCATAACAATGTATCGCACATATCGAAGTCTCCAACGGAAACGATACAACAGCGCGAAGACAAGAAGAAAAACAATAACAATCATTGATGCAATACATGCTACGAAAGTAATTGATTTTGTTGCACACCATCTCTGGAGAGTTCTCAGCCTAACTTTAAAATCTCGAATGTAGTCTTTCGATCCGTCATCAAAGCGACATATCAAATTGTCTCTATTAAGAAAGACAACTTTCGTTCCCTCCATCCAGTGAAGAACATCCAAAATGTTGCACGTGCAAGGTAGCGGATTATTGGTCAGATCAATATACAAATTATGAAGGCTCGCTATTTTGTCCAAATCATCGCGGACGTCTTTAGAAATCCAAGCGATGGAATTATCGCTGAGATCAATGTATTCAAGTTGATTCATATTTGAGAAACTTGTATTTAGCTCTATTAAACTATTGTTAGACAACCTTAACCATTGAAGTTTTACAAGACCCTTAAAAAACAGCTTTGGCAAATCAGATATGAAATTTGTCCTGATGTCCAAATGTATTACTTTATTTAGTCTTTCAAATATGGTTCCGTTGACGTCGAGTTTAAACGTGGGTCCGAGGATATTGTCATGGATGTCAAGATGTGTCAGTGTGTTATTTCTAGGGAAAAATCCATTATTTATCTTTGTTATATAATTTGATCCCATAAGGGCAATTTTAATACATTTTGGCAAAGGATTGCTCCCTATTTCAAGAGTAGAAAAAAATGAATTGTAAATATTTATGTAAGAAAGACGTGTGTGCATTTGTTTAGGAGCTTGAAATATGCTTTGACCAAAACCATTAAAAAGACTTGCTTCGATTTTTTCCAGTTTTGGTGGAAATTCATTGAAGCTCGAAACTTTATCAAGTTCTCCTGACACATTCCATTCACAATGACTTTGATCTGATAAACCATTTCCCCTTAGGTTATTAGACGAGAATAACATTTCCTCAAACATTTCATTGTCTTTGTGAGTTATAGCTGGGTTCTTGTCAGAAAACTCTAGACCATAAATTTTTCGGCACTTGGCTTTTCTAGCCTTTTGCATCCCCTTGGCCTTTGGACAGTCAGCGCTTTCTTGTTCTTTTATTTTGAACATATTTTGGGAGGAAATATCTAGATGTTTAAGATTATGTAGCACAGAAAACTTGATCAACGGCACATGGTCACTGGTCAGTCTGTTGTTTCTGAGAAAAAGTACCTTGAGGGATTTTGGTAAAAGTTCAATAAACGTCTCCGAAATGTAGTTGATTACATTATCAGAGAGATCAAGGAATTCTAATGTAAGATTGGACAAATATTTGGCGTCTTCTTCTTTTAAGGTTTTGCATACAAATGAGTTGTTGTACAAGTGAATCATTCTCAATGTTGTCAGAGATGAATTCTGCAGGCCGATCAAAACTTTAAAAGCTTTATATAAATCAAAATTGGGTAAAGAATGAAACGTCAGAGATTGTAAACTCACTTTATAGAAAGCTGCCGGGCTTACATCACTCAAGGAGTTACACCCAATTAGATCAAATCTTTTCAAAAAAGGAACATTCTGAAAGAAATTTTCAGTTATATTTATTAGCTGGCAATATTTGTTACTTCCAACCTCAAGATGTTGTAAATCTTTTAATGCAGCAAATTCCGTTCCAAATTCAGTTTCTAGTCCATCGACGCTTAATCTCCGTAAGAATGGCATCTGAGTGAGACTTTTGTTAGGATATACCGAGTTTCTTTCTAAGGATACACCGTGCACGAAAAGTTCAGTTAAGTTCTTCATCGAACTAAACAATAACGAAGGTAGTTTTTGTGTGCTGTACCCCAGGGGTGGATTGCAGCTGAGGTCCAAACGGTTTAAATTGATGAAATTTCGAAATGCGTCTACGTGTATCGTTGTTATCGAGTTTGATGAAAGGTCCAAGAACCGCAGGTTGTTAAGTCCAAAGAACGTCAAGTTGGTTATTTGTTGTAGTGAATTTCTCCGCATGGTTAGATTTGTAAGTAAGGGAAAAACTGTAAAACCGGCGTCATCTACATGCTGAATTCCATTTGCACTTAAATCTATCACTTGAACGTTCAACATTTTTTTACCAGGAGATAATGCGGTTTTATTGATGCTCTTGAGTTGAATGTCACAAGATATCTTAAAATTGTGTAGCATCGGATAGATGAGCAGCATTGAAAAATTGAGATTTGCGATATTGTTTCCTGACATGTCGAGAAACCAAATTTGTGAAGGGAGATCCTCGGGAATGTCTCTTGTCTTCCTGTAAGCGCAATCAGCTTTCAGGAAATTATGATGTGTACAAAAACAAACGCAAGGTCCACAATTAAATCTATCAATAAAGTTGTTGGAATTGCTAAATACCATTGTATTTATTGTGGAAGAAGAACGTGCACTTGCATAGTCCAAGTTGTATACACCTGCTTTACTAATACCTTTAGAACAAACATTAATGTAGTCTATACTTTTTTGTTGCTCCTTGTCGCGTATGCTAAACACTTCTCTCATGTTTTCATTGCTCTGTTCTGGTTCGGAGTAATTTTCGCTCCCAAACCTTGTTTCCTTAAATGGCTTGAAAATAGTATTTTCTCCCGAAACCATTAGATTATGAATGTCAGAGAACTTTTTGTTTTCGCGAATGTCCGTTGATATTCTGTTTTTAGGATCCCTGTGAAGTTTATCGTAATTAACATTCGGCGATTGGTCGTAAGCAAAAGGCAAAGCAACCTTTTCTACTGGTTGCTCTTCTTCAGATAATGTGTCCAGTGAAAATCGTTGAGCGCTCTTCGCGCCATCTTTGTTTCTAGCTGTTCTTATTTGTGGTGGGTTGCTACCCTTTAGATTCTTGTTAATATCTTCACTGCCAAGTAGTTCAAATAAAAAGAAGCATAGAAATAATCCAAGCTCCATTCTTGTTGATCATAAAATACTGAAGAAATAGAACATTTATTTTTAAATGGATTAAACTTATCTTGATAATATAAGATTATTAAAACAAGATTAATGTTGTAAAAATGTTTCACTGAATTCGAGATCTTAAAAAAATATTTTTAAAATGTGCACAGTATGACCTCGTTTATTTAAACCCTTTGTCATCTTATCACATTGTCATCTAACACCATCGTTCCCTCACCCCTTTTTCATCTCACCCTATCTCATACTATTGTCATCTCATCTTATTGTCATCTCATCTTATTGTCATCTCATCCTATTGTCATCTCATCCTATTGTCATTTCATCCTATTATCATATCATCCTATTGTCATATCATACTATTGTCATCTCATCTTATTGTCATCTCATCTTATTGTCATCTCATCTTATTGTCATCTCATCCTATTGTCATCTCATCCTATTATCATATCATCCTATTGTCATATCATCCTATTGTCATATCATCTTATTGTCATCTCATCTTATTGTCATCTCATCCTATTGTCATCTCATCCTATTATCATATCATCCTATTGTCATCTCATCCTATTGTCATCTCATCCTATTGTCATCTCATCCTATTGTCATATCATACTATTGTCATATCATACTATTGTCATATCAACCTATTGTCATCTCACCCTATTGTCATCTCATCCTATTGTCATCTCATCCTATTATCATATCATCCTATTATCATATCATCCTATTGTCATCTCATCCTATTGTCATCTCATCTTATTGTCATCTCATCTTATTGTCATCTCATCCTATTGTCATCTCATCCTATTGTCATCTCATCCTATTGTCATCTCATCCTATTGTCATCTCATCCTTTTGTCATCTCATCCTATTGTCATCTCATCCTATTGTCATATCATCCTATTGTCATATCATCCTATTGTCATCTCATCCTATAGTCATCTCATCCTATTGTCATCTCATCCTATTGTCATCTCATCCTATTGTCATATCATCCTATTGTCATATCATCCTATTGTCATATCATCCTATTGTCATCTCATCCTATTGTCATCTCATCCTAATGTCATATCATACTATTGTCATATCATACTATTGTCATCTCATCCTATTGTCATCTCATCCTATTGTCATCTCATCCTATTGTCATCTCATCCTATTATCATATCATCCTATTGTCATCTCATCCTATAGTCATCTCATCCTATTGTCATCTCATCCTATTATCTTATCATACTATTGTCATCTCATCCTATTGTCATCTCATCCTATTGTCATATCATACTATTGTCATATCATACTATTGTCATCTCATCCTATTGTCATCTCATCCTATTGTCATCTCATCCTATTGTCATCTCATCCTATTATCATATCATCCTATTGTCATCTCATCCTATAGTCATCTCATCTTATTGTCATCTCATCCTATTGTCATCTCATCCTATTATCATATCATACTATTGTCATCTCATCCTATTATCATATCATACTATTGTCATCTCATCCTATTGTCATCTCATCCTATTGCCATCTCATCCTATTGTCATATCATACTATTGTCATCTCATCCTATTATCATATCATACTATTGTCATCTCATACTATTGTCATATCATACTATTGTCATCTCATCTTATTTTCATCTCATCCTATTGTCATATCATACTATTGTCATCTCATCCTATTGTCATATCATACTATTGTCATATCAACCTATTGTCATCTCATCCTATTGTCATATCATACTATTGTGATCTCATCCTATTGTCATATCATACTATTGTCATCTCATCCTATTGTCATCTCATCCTATTGTCATATCATACTATTGTCATCTCATCCTATTGTCATCTCATCCTATTGTCATCTCATCCTATTGTCATATCATACTATTGTCATATCAACCTATTGTCATCTCATCCTATTGTCATATCATACTATTGTAAATCTCATCCTATTGTCTTCTCATAGTATTGTCCCCTCACCCCATTTTCATCTCATTCTAATCCCATCTAACACCAGGGTCCCGTCACCCCATTTTCATCTCATTCTAATCTCATCTAACACCAGTGTCCCGTCACCCCATTTTCATCTCATCCTAATCTCATCTAACACCATTGTCCCCTCACCCCATTTTCATCTCACATAATCTCATTTAACACCACTGTCCCCCTCACCCCATTTTCATCTCATCCTAATCTCATCTAACACCACTGTCCCCTCAACCCATTTTCATCTAATCTTATTTACATCTCATTCCCTTCTCCTCTCATCATATTGTTATGCTATATGGGATGACAAGGCAAAAAGATCAAACAATTGTTTTACTGTCATCTACTTTTCACATTCTTCATAACTGATAAATAAATTAAATAATAATTGTTTCGTCTCTAATTCAACTGCCTAATTTTTAAAGAGATAAGCTTTTTAAATCAATTATTTTCTTTTACAATTCTGTCCAGTGTTAATGAACTATTGTTGTTTCTACTTACCAATACAAAAAGAAACGAAAGTAATTTTTTTAAAGTTAGATTTTTTCTTTATATTCTTTTATAATCGGCTCACCCTTTATGTTATTTCCTAAACTTTACACCAGTGGTTCTCAAACTTTTGAGGTTCAATTACCACTTTAAAAATTGTGTCTTAGCCCCAGACCACTACTGAAAATTATGCTGCTGTCGTGCTGAAAATGTATGTATAATTATGCTTTGTATATATAATTATACTTTGTATATAACTAGTTACTAGTATACTTGTTAGTTTAGCTATACCAAAATGCTACGATTTGCGTGCACCAAAAACAATATTGAATGGAAACATATTGTAATGGCTTTCTTTTATAACGAACAAATTTCACTTAGCCTACACCAGTATTTAACCAATTATCACTATTCAATTCTTATTGCTTACTATAAAACAAAACTTGAAGTCATACACACTAGTTTGTATTAGTAAGACTGCTACATTGGTATATTTAGTACGAGCCTTAAGTTTGCTTATTTGAACACATTAAATTATGTCCGTTGAAAAAGGCTCCTTGCCGAAACGTTCACTGTTTTGTTACGTCCTGTCAGGCTAACCCTTACCTTATTTACGTTTTTTCCATTTAATTTTTTAAAAGCCTGATTGCAGTCTCACCCCTTATTTTATTTGAACACAGCACGTTGAAACTAGTTGTAATACTTGAATAACTCCATCGTATTTCATCATCAACTTAAAGTCGGGAACAATATTTTGTTTTGATTCTTGATTGTAACGAATTCAGAAAATCCACATTCATAAAGATATGATGTTGATAGGTAAAAGTATTTTAACGCTTTCTGAGACAGTTCTGAGTACTCCAAAATTTCATCAATCTCTCTTTCTGATGAAACATAATCAAAGTCGTACCGCTGGTAAGTTCAATCAATTGTTTTAAATTCGATTTTGGTAAATTTAATGAGTCAATATATGCAAAATACGAACTGGAAAAACGCGAAAAACTCTGAATGTTCAAATCACTAAAGTAGAAGTTAAATAATCCTGGGTGATTGAATAAGGTAAGAAACCAAATTTATCAATAGTTGTACTGTTTTCAGCATTGTCTGGCTTATCGGTAAATTCGTATAATGGATCAATCATGTCAAAGTTAACTTTCAATAATCTTGTTCTTTAAAGATCAAGCTTTTTCGTAAAAGCAGACACTTTGTCACTGAAAGTGATTACATGTGACTGCATTGCTTGCAGAGATGAATAAGTTTATTCAGCGCTTCAAAAAAGCCAACTCAGCCAGAACAGCAACCCATCGTTTAAATTAATACAAATAATCAAAAAGATTTGTTGTTTTTTTCTCCAAGAAACTTTCTCACAGCATCATGTAATTCAAACTTCCCTTTTTTATTAACCATTTTGGGGGGGGGGGGCATGCAGTGCAACTGGTATAGCTACCAAAGATGATGCCCTTAAAACCTTTTCATTGATTTTGGTTGCTTGTCCTATGCAGGTCTTCTGACTTTCAAGCAGTGCTTTTTTTAGTGGGAACTCATGAGAACTGAATTCCCATACTTTTTTTGGCCAGATTTGTGTATATTTATATAAATAGTCGTCATTTTACTTACTGTCAGTCCTTTTTACAGTGGGGACTCACGGGAACGACGTAAATAACAGTTTACAAATAAACAAACCAAGTGGCAAACGTTTATTTCTTTAAATATCTGTACAATAAAATTTGTGTTCAGTGATAAAATAAATTAAAGACCATTATAGTATTTTCTGACATAAGTTAAAAAACAGATGTGAAATGAGTTTCCAAACATTTTTCGCTAGAAAAAAACTTTAAAAGCACTGCTTTCAAGTGAATATTTTTAGCGAATAAAGTCTTCCAATGGTTTCTCCGAGCAGACATTAAGATTAGTTTTAAGATGTATTCGAACTTTTACAGGTTTTGTTGCTTCATTTGCAAGGAATTTTCCGTCATAGTACACACAGTCTTAAATGGGATCGTCAATTACTATGACGCATGTAAACCCAACGGGAACATTCTTCTTCATACCGATCTACGGCGATTCGTCTTTTCCCTCTCCTGAACTTCATTTGATTCACACGTAAATTGTGAGGATGAGACTGAAAAACCATTGTTGTTCTTATGGTTTTTATTAGAAAAAGTATCCTTGTGCTCAATCAGTTTAATAAACTTATTACTTCAATAACTAGACTATTGTTATTGTATTATTAATTTAGGCTCTTTTAATTTACTCAATGTTATCAGCAAATTATTTCTGAATGTAGATATAACAATTATAGTCTTCTAAAATCCAGTGTGACATTATTTGATTTGCGGTAATAGCTAAAATTAAATATAGAGTATAGAGTCAAAACATATTATTTTCGGCATATGCTCTCGCAATCGAGTGATTAAAATTTATTCAAAAAGTGACTAAATATATATTACATTTTCGTGATTTTAATTTTTTTTAAATTCATCCTATGCTCCCGGACCACTAAGGACATCTCCGCAGACCACAAGTTGAGAACCACTGCTTTAGACTAATAATCACTGTCATACATACCTGAATTTGCTAAGAATGTGGTGATTAGATGTGATTTTTAAAAACAAAAACATAACTGAGACAATTCAAATTGAAACTGAAATGTTACAAGTTATCAATATTCCGACAGAACATTGTTAACTAACATTTCTATACAAGTAATAGTAGAAATTGAAGACGCGTTCAACTATTAACGGTGAATATTTTTAAGTCGACACTCAAATAACGATTTCAGATGAGTTGAGCTGCTTCCTTTTTGAACGGAATTGACAACTGAAACAAAAAAATGTGTGATCGAAGTCTCATATAAGTTCAATGATTCACCTTTTTAACGATTACAAGCATTCTAAACTTCGGCTTCCACTTTGACACTCGTCATTAAGTGTACACTTGATATTTTGTAATTAGTGTTTGTCGGATATAAGTCAACATAAAGAGATTCATCAGTTGAAAATTAAAAATACTTGTCAAGATGTGTGTCATCAATTACGAACATATAGTGTACTTTTTTTTTAAACACACTGTTTCAGATGTATTGATTTCAATTGATTCAATGTACTTCTGGGTAGTAAGAAAATGTTCATTTATGACTCGATGCGTAAACACAACAACCAAATTCATCTAACCTAGAGCAAGCGCAGTCAAGCTTAACACCGTCAAGTTATTGGTAGTAAAATGAAGTGGCGTTACCTACAGATCTGTCTTAGTGGTGGTGATGTTGTGAGATCACGGTTAAGATAAATGATAATATATCAAAACGCAACAGCATCACACATTGTTGTGAACACTGCAGACCACATCTCAACGCGATGTTTTTATGCCGATAGGGCAGCGAAGACAGACCAAAGTTTCGCCACTCCAAACAAATGAACAAAAAATCCCGAGGTGAAAAGAACATTTACACTCAGAGGCGTCTCTAGAGTTGGGGTCACCCAATGCGGCAGCTCATGGTGTCACCCCATCACAAATTGGTCGAGTGGCATGCGCGCTCGATGGCGTATCATGGTCACGGGTTGTGAAGGCAAGGATTTGTTTCCAGAGCCTAGGGCGTCCCTGAGTCCACCCTTCTCCTAAGAGGTCAGTGCCAAATAAAGGGAATTTACATAATTTTAAATGTTGGTGTCGCCCGATGCGGTCCGAACCACTTGCAACCCCTACTGACACCTCTGTGTATATTTCTTTATATTTAAAACGTGGTCCCATTGTTCCAGTGGTTCTCTACCCTTCTAAATTTCGAACTCCTTTTTCCCAGTAGAATTTTGAGCGATTATGTTAGTTGGCTTTAGTTTTAAAATTATAGAGCAGTTGGAACAACAAGTAATCTTTGTGATAGAAAAAGTTGTGATTAGTATTTGTTTTATCAACCAACTTCCTCCTATTTTAAACGAATGAAGACATTTTTTTCTCCTTTGACTCTGGAGGAAGTAAAAAGTAATAATATCTTCCCTGTTCTCAAAGACTGCATTTATAATTTACAGTCCAGCTGCGTGGTGCACCAATATTGAGTTTGTTGATAATTAGATGTATGTAATGCTAAAATAGTGCGAAAAACATTCCAGAAACTCCATTAGTTAAATCTCTTACTCTCAGCTAGAAATACTAGAACAGCGGTTCCCAACCCGTGGGTTTGCGACCCCAGGCCCATGTCGCGAAGGCGTTTTTTAGGGTCGCCAATACTAAAAATATTCACTCTAATGCAAATTTGCTCTATTTTGCTTTAATAAGTTTATTGAAAATGACTTATTTAAATTTCATATAGGTCCCCGGTTACAATGCTTTTTTATAAAATGGGGTCGCCACCCCAAAAACATGGGAACCCCTGCACTTGGGGACAGAAAAACAAAGGACTACTTTAATTTTAATACTTATGGAAATAAATTTAACTTTAGAAATACGACACAACAATAATCTAATACTACGGTCAGATAGACATAGAAATTAAAACACTTTTCCTCTCCAATTACAAGAACAAAATCATATAAATCTTTCTTCTTCCCGCCTAGAATTTTGGTGTGGCATGACATGACAAACTTGAAAAATCAAAGCACTATCAACATTTAGAACTTTAATTAAACCGCGAGACTAGACATTAACCATCAGTGGCGTCGCTAGGGGGTGCGGAGGGGGCGGGCCGCCCTGGGTGACACCATCAGGGGGGGTGACACCAGACCGTAAAATTCTATATATTTCCGTTATTTGTCACTGGAAAACTCGGAGGATTTCTATTGGTTAAATCATGAGGGGGTGACACCATGAGCTACGGCCCCGGTTGACACCAACCCTAGTGACACCTCTGTTAAACATGTAAAAGCCTAGGACGCTATAATGATAATCTTGTGTAAATAATGAGTATCTGTAATAAATAAGATAACTTATTTAATTGTTAAGATACCAACACACTAAATTGACCCACGCGGTACGGTTGTCGAGCGGCTGGCGTACCAAGGGCCTGGGGTTCGAATCTCGGTGAAGGCAGGGATTTGTTCCCAGGGCCGAGAGTGTCTCTGAGTCCACCCAGCTCCGGACCTGACACTAGTTAAAGTTAAGGTAAACAAAATCACCTGGGCATAGGCATGGTGGCCCCTCACAACAGTGGCCTGTGAACCCTGTCTTTTATTATGGTGTCATAAGATTTGGGAAATCACAAGTAATCGTGGAAAAAGAGAGGGAAAAGCGAATTTCAATAATACATAAAAATATTATTTCTCTCATGTCGGCACGCATGTCCCACTTTCTTTAGACTTATGTTTATGCTTTTCAAGTCAACAGAAAATGGGACATTTGACAAATAGCATATTTATAAATTATGAAAATTATTTAATTTAGCTTAAATTTTAGTTCTTTAAGTTTAAGCTAAGCTCTTCCATAAACATACAGTGCAGTATACTTATAACAAAATGTTAACAAATTTTAAATATACAACTTCATTATTTTTAATGGTCTAATAGATGATCTATCAAAAGGCTTCGATAATAAAGATCAAATAGATACAATATTACTAGACTTCTCAAAAGCATTTGTTAAAGTTCACCACCTTAGTTTACTTCAAAAACTTGAATACTTTGGAATCTCAGGTCCCTTAAATCACTGGATCCAAGATTTCCCATTGGGTAGGGAGCAAACTAATAATTAATGGATCTAAATCTACACCAATAAAGGTTAACTCAGAACTTCCACAAGGAACTGTCCTAGGTCCCTTACTATTTTTAATTTATATAAATGACTTACCCAACAATATCTCAACAGGAACTAAAGTTAGGTTATTTGCCGATGATTGTATAATCTATAGAACATTCAAGTCAGAACAAGATAGCAAAATTTTACAAAAAGACTTAGATGAATTAATAAAATGGGAAACTAACTGGAGTATGTCGTTCCACCCAGAAAAATGTCAACTGCTAAGAGTAACAAAGAAAAAGAAACAAATAAATTCAAAATACTTCATCCATGGAAAAGAACTAACCCAAACTAAAGATGCAAAATATTTAGGAGTCATAATAAATGAGAAACTATCTTGGAACCCCCATGTCAATGAAGTTATTAAAAAATCAAACAAAACCTTAGGCTTTATAAAAAGAAACTTTTACAAATGTAACAAAGATATAAGACTAAAATGCTACCTCACCCTGGTGAGACCTATACTAGACTATGCATCTTCTGTATGGGACCCATCCACCAAAGAAAATATTGATAAGTTAGAACAAATCCAAAAAAGAGCTGCCAGATTCATAACTGGAGAATATTCAAAACTGACAAGAGTAACACCATTAGCTAAATCATTAAACCTTGAAACACTAGAGGATAGAAGAACCAAGAGTAAATTAGTAATTATACATAAGGTAATTAATTCTAATTTAGAAATACAACACAAAGATAACTTAATACAGCCCTCAAATAGACATAAAGATAAAAACACCTTTCTTATTCCATATGCAAGAACAAACACATACAAGTTTTCTTTTCTCCGTCCGCTATTTGGACGTGGAATGGGTTGCCTGAAGAAACCAGGAAAGCCAACACTTTATCATCTTTTAAAACTCTAGTAAGAATACAGGAATAAACACAAACCATAGAAATACGTAGGACGCAATAATCTTCTGTACAGAAGGAGAATCTGTAACATATAAGATAAGATAGCAGACGGACACAGATGCTATATGGAGATAAACTAAAAATGCATCAATTTAATTACGGTACGCTCGATAGATCTGAATTTGATACAATGCATTTACATCCAAGATATATTTGTGGTAAAATTTTGAGATCTCTAGGACCGTCAGAAGTGGTTTAATTTTACGTTGGAAAATTCGAAATTTTGCGGATAGGAACGGAAGCAAGGTAATAAAAACATGAATAGAACAACATCAGCAGTGAAATCTGCGTCTCGTTATGGATATATATAATAGCGGATGAGGAACCGGTGGGCGAAAGAGTGACTTCTACTAATTTCAAGAAATGGAAATATGGGGCCGTCCATAAATGACGTCACGCACCTAAAAAGGGGTGGGGGAGGGGGTCACAATTAAAGCTTGGGACCGGTGGGGGGTAAGAATTGTGACGTCACGTCAAAACACGCGACTTGAAATAAAAGTTCTACTTATACTTATATATGTATTTGCTTAAAATTTATTTAATGACGTTTTAAGTTTTACGAGGCTTCACACGTGTTACGACATGAGAATGCAGACCTACATTAAATAAATACTTAAACTTAAATCACAAAAAAGTTATTTGAAACATGCTCATTTTAAAATAGAATAAAAAGTTTTTTTTGGGGAGCGATTGGGATGGGAGCTTTGTGACGTAACATTGGAATGGAGTCTAACTTTTGTGATGAGGTGGGGGGGGGGAATCGGACAAAATCGCGTGACGTCATTTAGGGACGGCTCTAAAAATGAAAAAGACATGTTTTAGTTACTGATTTTAGTAATGTGTGAAACTTTGGTCTGAATCAAATGTTAAATACTTTCAAGTAATTAAAAGTGCAGAATTTCGTTTGAATTAAATTATAAAACTTTATTGCACATCAGATTTGACTCTGACCCTGTCGGTCTCGGGTTCCGTTTGCAGCCTGAGCGGTTTACGTTACTATTAGTAACTAGTAGGCTTAGTATTATGCAAATTAAATTTGTTATGTGTACGTACACATTCAGTCGAGATCCCCTACCCCCCGTACGCAAAAATTCCGTAAATTTAACACCCCTTCCCCTTTCATTGCGTGCGTAATATATGGATTGCCCCCCTTCCCTGAAAAACTGGGTTACTCTTTGTAAAGACTTTTTTTTTAAAATGCTCAGTATTGTCAGTGGCGGATTTAGCTATAGGGCAGGGGGGGCGGGCTCCAGTTGGGTCTAAAATGGCGCCCCCCTGAGACGACCTCATGAACACTAAAAAGGTGTAACTAGAGCAAAAAAAAAAAAGAATGCTAAACACGAAAAATTTAATCAACACTAAACTGCAATACGACAATATTGGCTTGCTAGATATCGTATTTCAAAACTGTAATATCTGGTTTGGTCAGTCAGGAGCGTCGCTAAGTGGAAAAGAATAGAGAAATATTGAAACGAATGATAAACGTGACGTTTTTCTTGATTTTAAGCAAAACAGGGTTTGTTGTCAGAGTACACAGAGAAAATTCTTGCTTTAGACTTTAGTGATGTTAGTTGTAGAAATACTTGAAATATTTGTTAAATCACAAGTTTATTAGCCAACTATGATTCCACTTTGGACAGTCGTCTAGAGTTTAAAAGAAAAATGAAATTTATTAAATCATGATGTGCAGATTGATTTAATTAAATCATTTGCATCTGAATTATCGGCAGTAATTGATAATGAACATGTATTTTCTGTAATTATCGATTAGACGGACCATTGATATATTTAACATCGATAAGATGTCATTTTACGTTCAGTTTCAAAATCAGGACATGTTGTGTAACTACATATTACAAAAGCGAGACATTTATATCACAATCTGAGGAGGAAAGGCATATGTTGGCTCATCTGTGATGTCTTGAACTAAGAGTGGCCTTCAAACCTTCATACAATGCCATCTATGTTCATTGTTGTAATCATGTTTTGAATTTGGTCACTATCGAAGCAATGTCTGTAAACAGTGATGTATACAGTTGTTTTTGGCACAGCTGAAAGGTATTCTTTACGTCTAGTTTACAACGTCTAC